>BHFT01022858.1:0-23501 GCA_004320025.1 Laticauda laticaudata | reverse complement strand
TATATGTATCCATGTATTCATAACTATGTTTTTACTTATGCCTATTATCTTGTAAGCAATTGACAAAAATAAATAAATAATTATTGGGAGATTAAATGTTTTGTAACCAGGACAAAGAATAATGAATGGCAAAGAATCCCAGTCTGCTAATAATATATATTTAAAGATTAATAATACATTTAAAGAATTCTAAACTCAATAATGGCCTTTTATAATGTTCTTGAACTGGTCTTTAAGGGTTGTTTGAAAATGAGCTTTCCCAGTGTCCATCCCTTTTCCTTATCAATTGACTCAGTTATGTTAAAGCAACACATAACTTCAAATGACTTGATCTGTAAACTTATGGCTTAAAAAACCCCAAACAAGACCGTATTCTACCAGCCCCTAAAAAGATTATAGCAACAGCACTTAAATGTATACACTGCTCCATAGTGCTTTCCCGCATACTCTGAGCAGTTTACAAATGTCAAAACAATCTGGGTCCTCATTTCTCCAATTTCAGAAGGATGAAAGACTTGAGTCAACTTTGAGCTGGTCAGGATCAAACTCCTAGCTGTGGGCACAGCAAGCCTGCAATACCGCATTCCAACCACTGTGCCACAACAGCTCATAGATTAATTACATCACTACCACCACTAATTTACCCCCCTGCCTTTGCTACAATTAATATCTGTTTAGCAGTTGACTAAACATTCTTACAATGATTCAGTAAAGCCTGTTATTCAAATAAAGCCAACATATTTTTCTGTTTTACCAAAAATATGTCTTCAAAGCAAGTACAATTTGAAAAATAAAATTGTGTACAAAAATACTTTCAAAATGCATATATCATAAATGCAGTACCAAATGTGTATGCATATAATAACCATAGTATAAATGCATATAATTCAATTCCTAACAGAATAAGTATATTTACAGCTAACTTTTATTGTAATCTGTTTTGAGTTCTCATTGAGAGACTTGATTTGAAGAATTAAACAGGAAGAACAATTGTGTGATCTGAGGTGTTCCAGGGAAACTGCCTACCCTGAATATTCCTTTCACTTTGTGTTGGAGGCCATTTTAAACTTGCAAACTGTAAAGATTTTTGTTAAGCACTTTTTCCTGCTATCTCTAAGCCCACCTTACAAGTACATCAAAGGTATGAATAAAATCTAAAATTAACTTTAGAATTCAGCGATAATGTCAGTCAGTGAAGAGGATTCAAACAGCAGAACTATGAAAATGTCAACCCTGCTGTCTCCACTTTTTTGGAGAAATGTAGTAATGCAGACCTCAGCTTCATGGAAACAGTGAATAAAAGCCCACTCAAAATGCACAACCTAATGTTGTTTACCTTTGTTTACCTGAGGGTATATTGATTCAACTCAACCTGCTGAAAGGATTTTTGAAGAGAAGTATCTTGTCATTTTATTTCTTTCTTGACCTAATGAACTCCATACCATTTCTGCTGCCACTCCATGAGCCTGATTCTGCCAGAAACATCTAAGAACTACATGTTCTTTCAACAAGGAAGAGGCTTTATACCTTTAAAAAAAAAAAGCATTTTGAAAGTTAATTCCCTTTTGCAACCGGCTAAGAATTTTTTTTTGTATTTCTATCCCAAACCCTGGCTCAAAATTGATGAGTATACAGTTCTGGGGATTTAAATTATTCATACTGAGAAGTTTAGAAAGTCATTATTATTGTTGTTGTTGTTGTTGGTGGTGGTGGTGGTAGTAGTAGTAGTAGTAGTAGTAGTAGTAGTAGTAGTACAAAGAGAAAAACCAATAGAATTAACATTACAGGTAGGTCAGAACTGGTCTTTCAAAACACAAAGTTATCAAATCTATCTTCTGATATTACTGTTCTCTTTTTACAAAGCTACATGTTTTACTAAATTATCTATCAGTGCCCTGTTGGAGAACATTGTTAGGCAATATATATTGTATGTTTTCTTTACATACAGTGTATGTAAGTGTTTATGAAGTTGACTTCTCTAAGGATCCCTTTGGTTACAGAATTTATTTTTCCCTATTGTAAGTTATTCTAAGGATGCTAACCCATAGGGAGAATGTTTAACTAACCTAACAAATGAGAGATGCCATTTCTTTTATAGATAGAACTTCTCCTGACTTTTAAAATCCCCACTTTGTCTGACCAGTTTGAACTTAAACCATACTTAATAACTAACTGTGAAAAAGCCCATAACCTTTGTCCTTTTGTCCCTTGAGTTTCAACTGCTGAAGAGTTAATAGCATATTCTGGCAGAGCTCAAGAAAGCTGTTACTTTGTATTATAAAACTTTAAAAAAAAATAGCTATTTCCTGCAAGGCCCTTAAAAGAAAATTGGTCTTTTGTGTTAAAGAACCAAACAGTAAAAAAACAGTTGTTTGTGCTTACAAATTCAAGGAGAAATTGTCTCTGATGTTTGAAGTACTTTCTTGGAGTCTACTGAATATCTTAAAACTGATTTCTAATTAATTATTCCACTTTGATTTTTTGGATGTTTTTTGAGTGCCCCTTCACAATGCTACAATGCCTACCATTCTAGAGTTACAGGTTTAGAAGGCTTTTCTTATCTTTCATTGAAGAGATGCCACTTGGATTGTAATGAGTATTTCTTTTATTTTCTTATTTTAACCTCAGTTCTTGGGCTCTGCTCAGGTGTTCAGTTTTAAGGTCCTTCCCAGATGGAGTTCTCCTTCAGTTGCCACTGCTGCCATTGCTTTTATGCTTCTCAACTTCCCACATGTCTTCTTTCTGGTGCATTAGCTAATGTTGTTTGGTTTCTTTTCAATTCATTAAATTAATGAATTAAAAATTAACACCAAAGTGTAGAAATGTTGAAATTCAGTAATAGACTTCCCATGCTAGGAAACAATAATGTTGTAGTATTTCTTGGCATGTGTTTTATAGTTGACAAGTACTTCTGGGAGTAGTTATATGGCATTTTTCTTGTTATTATGGTGCTGTTTATCCCATTAGTTAGACAAGACCAGAAGTCAACCCCGTAGCCTCTGGTGGAAGGCTAAAACTATTTTTTTATTGAAATTGTCTAAAATTGGCTAGAATTTTACAAGTGCAGTTGTGCTACACCATCTCCTTCAAACAGTTTAGTGAACTAAGGAAGCATCTGTGTGAAATCATTGTGAATGATATCCTGGTGTAGGTAAAAGATGATGCAGCTCCTTTTGCCAAGTTAGCAATTACCACATATCTCCATCAAGGTCCTGTTCTCTACAATACTGTGCTGTTTAGTTTGGTGGTTGGTTGGTTGCTTGCTTGCTTATGTGCCATCAAGTTGGTGTAAACACTTAGAAACTACAAATAAAAATTGTCTAAGTGATCCTGCAGGTCTTCCAATCATACATCCAATGCTGTAATTGACTCTTAACTACCTTACTCTAGGTTATCCTTTTCTTTTTCTTCCCATCTTATTCAGAATAACAGAATTGGAAAGGACCTTGGAGGTCTTCCAATCCAACTCTCTGCTTAGGCTGGAAACCCATTTCAGACAAATGCTTGTCCAATCTCTTTTTAAAAACTTCCAGTGTTTGAGTATTTACAACTTCTGGAGGCAAGTTGTTACATTGATTAATTGTTCTAACTGTCAGGAAATTTCTCCTTAGCTCTAGGGTGCTTCTCTCCTTGGTTAGTTTTTTACCCATTGCTGTTGTGGTACAGACGGCAGTGGAGTCGGACAGTGAGGAAGAAAGGGAACCAGACAGGGAGTCTGGAGAGAACTTGGATGAGGGTCCTGCATTTGATGCAGGGATGGGATCAGGACCATCTGGGAGTGGGGTGCTGCCTTTGGATCCTTTGGAGCCTGCAGCAGCAAAGCAGAGGACATGGGGGAGCCTGTTCCCAGTGCACATATGCGCAGAGCTGCTAGAAGGCGAGAGCAGCTGAAGCAGAAGGGGTGACTTGGGAGTAAGGCTGTGAGGTGATTGCCCCTCCCATAAGGGATAAAAATCAGACCTCAGTGACAAAAAACTTTGCAGGAAACAAAGCAGTTCAATTAGATTCTTGAAGTTTTGTGAACTCTGGTCATTTTTTTCTCGGACTTTGGTTGGTTTATGTTATAATTAATTGGACTTCTGTTTTTTGGCAGCATTCTACAGCACTGAAAGGCATGCCCTTATCTGGGGGAACTGTTTATAATTAGTTCTGGCTGAGAATGCAAGTAATTCCCAGCATTGCATTAAAATAGGCTTTGCTTTTAAAAATAATTTTGTGCTTCATTAAGTTTGACAAAGCCTGGGTCAGAACAGTTGCTTCTTGTCCTGCTCTCAGGTGCTTTGGAGAATAGTACTATATATATATTTGTTAATTGACCTAGTGTTCGCGTGTTATAACAATGTGAAAAGTTGAGTCTGGTTATTTGTGCTTTGACTTAAAACACTAGATTGTTTTAGAGCCATTTGTTTGTTTTATCCCTGTCCATGGGTACTCTCAGGATTTCTCCAACACTGAAGTTCAAAAATTGCAATAATCTTTCTGTCTGGCATCATCAACTGTCTGGCATCTATCACTTTTGTATAGTATTGCAGGGAAAACTTATTGTGTGCATATACTGTTTTTTGTAGATAAAGTCACATCCTGGTATCTGAGTATCTTTTTTAAGGCCTTACTCCTCTACTGATGTCAGGACCCAAACCAAGAATAATATTCCAAGATGAGTTCATTATTGTTTCACACAATCCGCCAGACTGAAGACTCCATTATCTGTATCTACAATATAGTCTGAATTATTAGGAAGGGGCTGTCTGTTTTTCTTATACTGAGTTGCCCCTTTCTTCGTTCCCTCCTGCTAATCTGAACCATAGTCTGAACCAAATGCTAATCTGAATCATAGTCTGAACCAAATGCTAATCTGAGCCATGTGTCTTCACTGCTGGTTCCTTTATAATGATAAGTCAATCTGAACAGCCTAATCTATATATTATTTCAGTACCCTCATTGTTAATTCTAAGATTGGTTGCTGTTCCTGTTGTCATCAATTTGGGCTTTATATTTAATCTTAGTCCCATTTTTTTTCATTATTTGCCTTACCTTTCATTACTAAGGCTTTCAGGTCATTCTTCTCCAATGTTCTCATTTTTTTCTTTATTCTGCTGTAAGTTTTTTAAAAGCTACTTTCATGGAGTTTTACTTCCCAAAGGGTACAATTTTAATAATTGTTTGGCCCAATCTTTTGTTGTCCTACTTGCTTCATTTCACACTGATCAGTAATAAACATAGTAATTAGTCTAATAATGCATCATTCTGAATAGCAGCTGGAAAACAAAAGAAGCCAGAATACATAGTTTTAATCAACGAGACAAATTATATTGTCAAGCAGTTTAGAGTCAAAAGTGTTGAAAATTAACTCCAAAAGAAATGATAAAATGAATGTTGCTGTCTGTTGTGTAGTATATGAAGTACTGTATTTGAAACCTATATGATCATCATTACAGCTATGACGACAATTGGAAAAGTGGGAATATGTAAGTTCCATATCTCTGAATTTGTTCTTCAACCATTTGTATACCATTGCCTCCCAAGAGAAAGTACATGTTGCCTTTCCAGTGTAAATTTCCTGTCTTTCAAAGAAAAGTGTAATCTTAGAAGACTAATTAAGTCAACATTTGTTGTGAGGAAATTCTGCCAAGCAGTTTCGGCGAAGAAATTCTCAGTTATTTTACAATTTTCTCCTTCATAGGGTAGAAGAAGCCATAAGAGGATCAGGGATAATTTTATACTAATGCATAGATGAGTTGGATAAATAAAGGAGGCAGTAACATAAGGAAATTGATTGTGCAATGCTAGTGTTCTTGATTTTAAAGGAAATGAAAAATTGAATGTAGTATTAATGTCCTAGACTTGAAAGATATGGATTTTAATAAATACAGGGAAATGATTAAAAATATTCCTTGTTAAAAAAGGTTAATGTGAAAAAGAAGTAAAATATATGGTAGTTCCAAACAAAGAATATTATTAAACACTCAGGTAATCATGCAAAAGTTGTGACAATTAGATCAAGACATAAATACAAAGACTATTGCATGGAAAGATTTAGATTGGTCAGATCGTATGTTTTGATTTACTCCCTAAAGGGCCTGTCACATAGGCCGACGGATGCAAAACATATGTAAAAAAGACACAGCGGACAAGAAAATGTTCCATCCGTTGTTATCCGCTCTCAAAAGTGCCCCGAATTTCCATAAGCAGAGCGGACAACAACTGAAAGGAACGGACGGGGGGAGGACGTAGCCAGGATGGAAAGCGGATGCTCCACGGAAGCCTAGCGGATGGAAGCGGATGGAAGCCGGATGGCACATCCCGCAGGGCTGTCCAGTGGGAGCACAGCGAAGCATGGAGGCGCAACGGAAGGAACGGATGCAGAATGGATGCCAAGCGGATGAGCGGATGCAGAGCGCAAGCCTATCAGGAAGCCAAAAGGCATTTCCACTGCGCCTGCGGAGAGGATGTCATTTGCCATCAGCCCGCGGATATAAGGAAGCAGTCCGCAGCCGAGGTCACCATTCAGAGGAAAGCCTGCTTGCCAGAGCACGCAGCTCCAACCAGCCAGCCAGCAGCAACAATGGGAAGAAGAGGAAGCCCTGTGCCATCTTCTGCCACGCCGGCAAGAGGGAACAGGTGGCCACCATCCCACCGCCCCTGGCCCTGACTCTGGCTTCTGCTGGGCTTCCTGCTGCTGGGACTGACTCGTTCTGGTGCGGAGTTCTGCTGACGCTGCTCCTGGTGCTGGGGCTTTGCTGGGGCTTACTCTGTCTGGCATTGGCTCCCTTGGTGCTAGTGCTTCTGCTGGTGCTTGCCTCTGCTGGAGCTTGTGCTGAGGTGCTTCTGTGGTATTACTCACTTGCTTGGCGTGCTTCCTGTGCGGGGCTTCTGCTGGTGCTTACTTTCTGCTGGCGCTGCTCCTGGTGCTGGGGCTGTCTGCTGGTGCCTTACTTTGCTGGCCTTCTCCTGGTCTGTTGGTCTGCTGGTGTCCTTGGTCCGTCTTGCTGCTGGGTACTTCCTGGTGCTGTGGTGTCCTGGTGCTATCGCTGGTGCTTATCTGGCTGCTGTGATCCTTGGTGCTGCTGGTCCTGCTGGTGCTTACTCCTCTGCTGCTGAATCCTGGTCCTCTTGGTCCTGCCTTTTTTCTTGCCTACTGTGTTTGTGCTGTCTGCTGCTGGTGTGTGGTTGGTGGAGCAGCCCCTAAACCACACAAGCCCCCTCTGATGAGGGCCCCAGATGGCCCTGCCAGAGGGGAAGAGGCATACCACGAGAAACAAGAACGGGAGAGGAGGCAATACTGGTCCATTAAAGAGGAAACTGAGGAGACGGTGCTGGAATGCTGAGGGAGAACGAAGTAATCCTTTGGCAGAAAGGGACACAGGCTCTAATCTGAGACACCAAAAGGAAGCAGGCTGCTTGAGAGAGAGGCTGGAAGAGCCCTGGGCTAAACACTTAGGAGGTGCTCCTCGCTGGTGGAAGCACATTGCACACCTGGTACGGGAAGCACTGCCACCTCAAGAAATCTGGCCAGGCCACGGTCAAGCTTGACAGAAACAGAGAGAGGACCCGGTAGCGTCACTGGCCAGGTGCAGCTTTCCTGAGAGTGAGATCCGCCACCAGTCATGGGGAGCCCCTCTCAGAACCCTCTTCTCATCCAGGCAGCCCGCAGAGAGCCAGTCCTTCTGGCCAAGAGTCAGCTCCTGCTCGTCATGGCAGGTATCTGTGGAGTGTGCCAACCGGACGAGCCCCACCGACCACAGACTGCACTCAGCCACATGGCGGAGCGCATGAGGACCCCCTGACGGCAGTGAGAGCAAGGAGAGGCATTCGTTCCACCAGGACCAACCACACATCCACCCAGCTCCACCTCCACAAAGGGCAGCGGCAGAGAGCCAGACCGGGGGTGCAGAAGCACACTGTGGCCTGTGGAGAGCAGGGGCTCCATCAGCAAGCAACGTAGTCTCCTCTCTCAGTGGTACACACTGACATATACCATCTCCAAACCGCAAGCCCCTTCCTCACCTTACATCAACCAGACCCTCCCTGGACATGTCCAAATGGACAGATACCAGGTGAATAAGACAGGATCACCGGCGTCTTCTTCACAACCCTCCAGACCCAGGCAGAAACCGGCTCCCACCCAGTCCGGGGTCTGGCTCCTCCACCCCAGGTTGATGTCACTGCCCTTCCAAAGCTTACCACAGACCTCACTACCAAGGCTACGCGCTACCAGGAGCTCCAGCGCACAGGCAGCCCTTCCCAGTCCCAGGCACAGGTTCATCATACGCCACCGGGTGCCACCAGTGCCACTGATGCCACCGACGCCACAGTCCCACCCTGCCACAGATCCCCGAACCCATGCCTCACCTCGCTCACCTGCAGACCAGACATCCCCACTACACTGCCACTCTCCTCCACCCCACAGCCAAACCCGGCCTCAGAACATCTGTCATCAAGTCTTGGGGCTGACACCCCATGTCCCTGAGGAGGGGCTCTCAACATCACAGGACTGAGCCAGCTCTCTGAGCTTCCTCCACTCACCGTCCTGTTGTCCTCTCGGCCAGGGCACCCCAATGATGCCTCGACCAGCACTCCAGCAGCAGCCACCTCCACAGTTTGGACCCTTCACCCCTGAGACTATGGGGCATGCCTCAGAGTGACTTTGAAGAGTGCCAGAGACTGGGTTGCTTACTGATGTCTTTATCTTTGCTTGGGACACTTGGGTCATTTTCTTCAACAGTTTGTTATTAATAAGGATTATCTGTGCTTCACACACTTGCTTCAGTTCTTTTAGTCAATAAAGTCTTTGTGGAAACTTTTAGAAATGGTTTAAGCCTTTGCATGCTTGTGATGGGGTTAGATAGCAGTGGGATGGGCAGGGATACCTTTGGGATGGGTAGAGCTGTGGATGGGCAGGATACCTTTGGGATGTGGAATAGCTGTGGGATGGGCAGGGTACCTTTGGGATGCGGTAATAGCTGTGGGATAGATAAAACACCAGTGCAAGCATAGTGGGACTGTATGGTCCACCCTCCCAGGTGCCACACCTTTGGCCCTTTATTATCAATAACAATTTAATCATTGATTCCACACATTTGACATAAACACAACTCTTTATAAATGCCCTGTTCATTGTAGGGCACTCAACATGCCATGGAGGGCCCAAACTCATCAGTGTGATGAGACAGGCTGAAGGAAGCATCCATTACAGCATCTAATCATCCTGTCTTGCCACTCCACTGCTCCAGCTCGGGAGTTGCACCGTGTTTCAGGAGGTTTGCGCTCTTCTTCCTTCACGTGAAGCTCTGTTGGGGCCTTGCACATCCACAGTGTCTATCAGTTTTGCCCTTGCCTCCATTCACCAGGCTCCATGTCCCCATTGCCTTGTTGGAGGTCCACGAGCCTGTTCTGCAACACTGGTTAGCGGGTGCGCATGAGATTGGTGAAGGATGCAGCAAGCTTCCACTGTTCCTCACGGCTGTGGGCGATGTGCATGGTGTGTGAGGAGTACCTGGAACCTGTTGGCCCAGGATGCCAAAGGCGTCTCACCACCCGCCTTGCCCTGAACAGCCTGTATTGAAGATCCTCTCTTCACGGATGAGCATTTGGAAGTGTAGGGCTTCATAGAGTTAGGTTGTAAGGGAGAAGGCTTCATCCCCACGATGAAGTAGGGCACATCTTGTGTGTCATTGGGCAGGGGTCTGAATCTGAAAGGCCCATGATGATGGTTGCGTTGCAGCCCTCCTTGAAGTTGACTGACGTTGTTATATACCTGGGCATCTGAGATAAGCCGTTGCCTGAAGCATCGATGCTACATGAACTTGTAGTCAACATTCAAACCATGGCGGAAGAGGATGATGCTGAAGAATCTTGTAGTTGTGATAAGTGACCCTGACTTGGCTGTGAGCTTTGCCGGCCACGTGCTTGCCATCTATGGCTCCAACGGTGTGGGGGAAGTTTCCATCTCTGATACCAACTTGCTCTGCAACTTTCTTCCAGCCTTCTTCAGTGGAGGGCACTGGGAAGAGCTCCTCCCAGGTATTCTTCAATCATGGCCATGCACCCTTCTCTGACCACAATGGTGATGGGTGTTGGGTGGCACCCTCCAAGCCGTACTTCATGCTCCTGTACGTGGTCCCTGAGGCCAGGTGGCGCAGAGTCAATGCCACCCTTAAGTCCAGGGTCCAGGCTGTGCGGAGGTTGGTGCTCTGCTTGGTCAACCTGGGTCTCAGCCGCTCCACTAACTTCGTCAAACATGGCTGGCGCATCCTCATGAAGTTCTGGAATGCACCGAGGGTCTTCGTTCCTCAGCTCCACCATCAGCTTGTTCTACAGTCTGTACTCTGCTCTTCTCATGATCCATCTTCGGACCCAGACACTTTCTTGGCTGCCTCCTTTTCTTCCCGTGTAGAACAGGTGAAAGAGCCTTGTAGATGGCTTCGCATTGTTGTAGAACCGATGGTGGCTTCCAAAAAGGAGTGTGTGGACGATCCATGGGTGGAATGCGACTGGATGCTGGTGGAAGAGCAAGAGCCAGATGAAGGCTGAAGAGTTTCTGCACCGCAGGGCTGCTGACTGAAAGTGAGATCCAGGTTATTTATCCCCCCTATATGGAAATATAGGTTTTCCGCGACGGTGTTCTTTTGGCATCCTCTAGACATCCTGCAGACATCCTAAATATTCGAGAGACAGTCCCTTATACGAACGTTTTTTCTGTTTAAATGCTTTGTATGCGAGCTGCATCCACTTTCATCCTTTCTCCATCCGTGCTACTAATGCTGTGTGTCGTTCGCGTCGTCGTTTCGCTTACTCCCTGTGGTCCGTTTTCCGCTGGAGCGGATACGAGTGCATTGGATACACAGTGGATGCCTAACGGATATAGCGGATGCGTAACGGATGACGACGGAGTCTAACGGATGTTCCCTGTATGCGTAGTGGATGTTAATGGATGCGTGGATACATTTTCCGCCTCAAACAAGTTTTTGTGCAGCTCCAAAACTTGTTGAGTGGCGATGAAATGTCAGTAGACGGATGCTGGACGGATAGAGAGGATGAAAAACGGACGGAGTGAGTACAGAACGGAAGCATCGTGTTAAACAACGGATGGCAAGTTTTTCTCTCCGTTTTACATCCTCTTTGCATCCGTTGGTGCTGTTAATTAATCTGAAAACAAACATTGAGCTACTTTTATGAATAACAAAAAGATTTGATGTGCTATAACTCATGTTTGTACAAGGTCTAAAAATGCTTCTAAATATTTTTGAGGTACATGAAGGTCTTAAGAGCAAGAGATTATAGTGCCAAGAAATGAAAGTGAAATGTAGTTTAACCTTTTCCTCATGTTCTTTTAGATAGTTTGAAATGATAAAAATCCAAGTAACACCAAACTGGTGATAATTTCTTAATTTCAAAGGCAAAAAGGAATTTAGCTTTTTTCATAAATGTAAATTTTATGATGACGAGTTGTTTTTATGTAGCCTTCATTTTGAAACTTTAGCCATGTTTTTAAAAAAGCAAAATTCAATTTAACTGCCAATTTTATCCTGATTGTGTAACATGAGATTCATCTCACTGATATTTATGTATGCACACTTTTCTTTTTATTATTTAAGTAATGTGTGATTTTTCCCCATTATTTCACTTTCTTTCATTTTAGAGAGCCAATTGAGTTCTGATTATATTTCCTTGATTATTCCTGTGGGTAACAGTTACTAGGGAACAATGTGGTCTAGTTTAAAGGATCAAGTCTAGTCTCAAGGATAAGATCTTAAACTGAAACTAATCCCTTCTACTTAAATTCAGATTTCAACCCATCTTTTAACATATAATATTATTTAGTATATTGCACATACTACAAACTATTATTGTTCAACATTGTACTGATTGATGTATACAGATATATCTTGCAGTTGTGTCCAAAACACCAAGGCTTCTGGGTTGAAGGGTTAGCTGATGATATCACCATTGCCCTGGTGAGCCCAGTTGTGAGCTCCTTTCACATCCCCAGTAGAAGCTGGAGTGAAGGATAAGACTTCAACTCTGCCCCACAGCAGCTCTTGGGTCTCGAGCACCCGTTTGCTAACCTGCTACCCAGCATCCCACCCACTCAAGCCTCCTACATGTATATGAAATATACATATCAGGTATATTTACTATACTTGATGATGCCTAGAAAAAAAATAGGGGTAATTAAGCTTAGTGGTTAAAGAAAGCTGAAAGCCTAGAAGCTTAAGTGCTGTGCTCAGTGAAGTGAACTCTCATTATTTGCCCCAGCTCCTGTGTACTTTAACAATTCGAAAGCAGGCAAATGTGAGTAGATGAATAAGTACCACTTTGGTGGGAAGATAGCAGTATTTTTGAGCATCTCTGCATATAATCATGATGGCCTCATGACCAAGAAAAGTCTTTGGACAACACTGGTTCCCTCTTCGCCTAAAAATGGAGATGAGAATCTTCCCCAGAGTCAGACATGACTGGACATGGGAAACCTTTATCTTTATCTTTAGAAAGCAATCAGATAACAGGAGGTAGAGCCTGCAGTCGGAGAAAGAAAATTAGGAATGGTCCACTCTAATGGACCAAACAGCTAAAACTGGTGGTAAAAAGTTTCTACTTTCAAGATTCTATTAATGTAACCTTATGATAAAGTAGAATTAGTTAAACTAGTTGTGTTTCCTGTCTAGTTTACCTCAAAGGACTGATAGCAGTGAATCTTTTGTGCTGCAGAATGTTGTCATTATCTTTCAGTGAAGTTTGGTTCAGGATGTTATATCCAGCGGTAGGATTCTACCAGTTCACACCTATTCACTAGAACTGGTTGTTAACATTCTAAGCAGTTCGGAGAACTGGTTGTTAGAAGAAATTACTGGCCTAATCCTGTAAAGAAGGCAGGAAGAAAACATTCTGGTGTTGCTTACAGAAACTGTCTCTCTGTTAACCCTTATTACATTCTTGGCAGGACTAGACTTCTTGTCTCTGGAACTTCTCTGGAGTTTTTTTCCCCTCCTTTTTTGGTACTTTGCTTGTGTGGAGTGACCATTCAAAGTTACAATGGCACTGAAAAAAGTGACTTATAACTGTTTTTCACACTTATGACTGTTGCAGCATCCCCACAGTCATGAAAGGCCAGGCGAGGAGATGCATGCCTTGATGTGAGTGATGTTGAGTTGGCCATGCCCAACCAATAACATGACTACCAAGTCACGCCCACCAACTTAGCCATGCCCACAGAACAGGTTGTTAAAAATTTGAATCCCACCCCTGGTTGTATCCACCACAACAACCATTTGTTTAATGACTGTTTAAGCTACAATGGCACTGAAAAAAGTGACTTATGACCATTTTTCATATATTAATGATGATTGTAGTATCTTTTATGACCTTCTGATGAAGTCAATAAATAATCCAGATTCATGTAACAACTGTGTTACTAACTTAATAATTGCAGTGATGCATTTAACCATTGTGGCAAGAAAGGTCATAAAGTATGACAAACTTATTTAACTTATTAGTTTTTGCTAACTCTTGATCTCAGTTGTAATCATAAGTTGAGGATACCTTTATAGACCTGTCTGAATTCTTCTCTTGGACTATATAGAAATATGTTTGCAGCCCAAAATTTTGAGACCAAAAATTTTAATATTAAAATTTTAAATAGTCTGCACAAAGAATGGGATAAATCTAAATTATTTCCTGATTTTTTCCCATTTATCAGTATTGTTAAAGACTGCACTAATTTATGGAATATAAAGACATTTTGGATAATTGAAATTATCACCATTAAATAACAGAGCGTTGGGGCAAAGTAGTAAGAGGAATAGCAGAACAATAAAAGACCTTTTTTTTTTCCTGTCATCTTTGCATAGAACACGCCAACAAGCCTTCTTCCTTCTCCTGTTATATGAGCGTTTCTTATCAAGATATTTAATAGATGTAGTTAACTAAGTACATCATACATTCATTGTGAACACTCTTTAATATTGCTTATCTTGTTTCTAATTTGGATCCCAGTTAGGGGAAGGTCACATTAAGGCACTATTGTTAACAACTTCACCAGTTGTTTTGTATGCTTTGAACTTATCTGGAGAAGCAAAGGCATTTTGCTAGTTCTAGCTTTTTCTGGCTGCTAAATTACTTGTGTGAGATTGGTTAGAGAAAATTATTAATTGTCCTTGGAAAAGGCTATATTACTGGCTCCTTAAAGGAAAAGTTCATAATATCTTTAATGTAGAATGTATTTTGGATCACACACTATTGGATAATTCTAGGTCAGTGTCAATTAATTATTCTTTACCATAGTGAGAAGAAGCTAGTGAGTTTACAAATTCAGGAGATCCTTTAGATCTAAATCATTCTAATCAGGTTTAAGATATGATATGAGATATGAGACAGAAACTATTATGTGGGTGATTGATGCCAGAAAATGGATAAAAAGGGAATACAGTCCTGTTAAGGTTTATTTACGTACATTACATCTGTGGATGGCAAGGCTGGACATTGGAAACATTATAATGCTGTTACTTATTTTTTGTGTCAATTGTTCTATTGAGAATTTGGTATTGAGGAACTGCATTGATGCTGTGGAACTCTCATCTTCTTTGTTGTTTGTGGGAAAGATTGTCCAGTTGAGATGAAGTATCAATATGCTAATATTACTTGGTTCAATTGTTCTTGACCCAAGGAAATGATTTAACGATTTAAATACCTCATAATTTGTATAAACTAGCTTCATGAAAATAGATTTTGAAACTGATTCAAGGAAAGACAGAGATTCTGTTGCTGGTAGAAAATAAAGCTTAGATTCCCTGTTGAAACAAATAACATGGAATTGATATGTTGCATGTTTGTTTAATAATATCTTGTATTTGCTACCATGAAATTTAAGACACTGTAAATGTTCCATCATTAGAAAATGTAATCAACCAGTTCTCCACCCCCAGAAAAAAATAAATGCATCCCCCACTGAGGCCTTGCTCAACCATCATAGAAAATTAACAAGTAACTCAATCACAATTAAAATTATATAAAAATAATAATATAAATATATACTTAATAGAGTTACAGTTACAGTGAAAATAATGTTGATGCAATTTTAAAAACCTACACCTATTTATCATCTAATTTTGTTCATCAGATTTACAGTAAAACAGCCCTAGCTTCATTCTCTGCATCTGTTCATAATTACTTTCATTAGTCAGTTTGCTTTATTGAATAAATAGGTTTTCAGATCTTACTTAAATAATTTCAACTATGGGTTCAGCTGGATTGGTGGAGAGGGAGAATTATACAAGCTCTAGTTTGACTTAAAGCAATACAGTATATCTGTATTTGCATATAAAGAAGACAAATGCATCAGGGTGTGTTTTAGATTAGATTAGATTAGATTAGATTAGATTAGATTAGAATTCTTTACTGGCCAAGTGTGATTGGACACACAAGGAATTTGTCTTGATGCAAATGCTCTCAGTGTACGCAAAAGAAAAGATACATTCGTCAAGAGTCCAGAATCATAACATACAACACTTAATAATAGTCATAGGGTACAATAAGCAATCAAATCATATTAGGAAATGGTCAATATAGATCGTAAGGATACAAGCGACAAAGTTACAGTCATACAGTCACAAGTGGGAGGGGATGGGTGATAAGGAGTGATGAGAAGATTCATAGTAATAGTAGTGCAGACTTTGTAAATAGTTGGACAGTGTTGAAGAAATTATTTGTTTAGCAGAGTGATGGCATTTGGGAAAAAACTCCTTGTGTCTAATTGTTTTGGTGTACAGTGCTCTATAGCGTCGTTTTGAGGGAAGGAATAGAAGGGAGTTTGGTAGTAATTGTTTTTTTCTGCATTATAATTTTCTCAGAGCAAGGTTTTTGTATAACTTGTCAAAAGAAGGGTTATTCTGAGCCTCTATATTAGTTTCTCAGAGGAGAACTCTGGATTCATTTGTCTTATAGTGCACTTGTTCGTTTTCTTAGCTCTCTGTAGTATTCTATGGAGTCTTTTCCAACACCAAAGTTCAAAAGTTCAGTTCAGTTGCTTCCATGGAAAACTATTGCCTATGTGATTCTGAATTTTATAGATTCAGCTAATCAAGGCATATAAATATTGTTTCTAATGCCTTCATTGTTAGTCTACCAAGCAACACACAATTTCACTAGGACTGAAATCTTCAATTTTATTCCATAAAAATGTATACAAGTGCATAATATCCACGTAATAATCAGAAGAGTGAACTAAACACAGGCATATTAATTCAAGGTTTCTAATTCCATGTATTTTTAGAATTTATCCTTTATAAAGTTTCCAGTGTATAAAAAGTGCATGAAGAGCGATTAACCATGTATTATTACTATTTGAAGAGATACACTTTTTAATATAAAATTTATGTTCAGTCTCTTATGAGAGATGTATATGTGTGTATATATATATATATAAAAGCATGTAGCAGACTTCACGGCAAGTAAACACAAAGTTAAAGAGAAATAGATGCTGTCCTGTTTTTAATTGTATTCTACAAAACACCATTTTGTATGATTAATGGGGTTTTCCAACCTATCAAATAGCAATAGCACTTAGATTTATATACCACTGCATAGTGCTTTAGAGCACTCTCTGAGTGGTTCATAGAGTCAGCATATTGCACCCAACAATTTGGGTCCTCATTTTATTGACCTTGGAAGGTTGGAAGGCTGAGTTAACCTTGAGCCAGTCAGTATCAGATTCCTGACAATGATCAGTTAGCCTGCAATGCTACATTCTAACCATTGTGTCACCAAGGCGCAAAATATGTTCAATAATATATAAGATCTTTACTGATTGACTTAGTGTCGGAGAAGATGAATGCTTTGAATTTTGCCAGTCAAAGCTACTAGAGGGTGGGGAGAGATGAATTTATGAACAATTGATGTTTTTTTTTACAAAATATTTTGGCAGTACAGGAACAACATAATCTTGTGTGGTTGTGCAAAAGTAGAATATATGAGCATTGGTTAGAATGCAGTACTGCAGGCTACTTCTGCTGCCTGCCGGCTGCCTGCAATTTGACAGTTCAAATCTCATCCAGCTCAAGGTTGACTCAGCCTTCCATCCTTCCAAGGTGGGTAAAATGAGGATCCAAATTGTTGGGGACAATATACTGACTCTGTAAACTGCTTAGAGAGGGCTGTAAAGCACTATGAAGTGGTATATAAGTATAAGTGTGATTGCTGTTGCTATTGCAGAAAGTGGTCTACAGAAGGAAAGAATGTGTGACAGTAGTTGTGTATATCTGGTCTACATTTTAAAAGGTAAAAGACAGTACATGATTCTATCCTATAATGTAAGGCCTTAGTTTATAATGTATATATTCAGTGAAGTTAGAATTCCAGGGAAATCCATAGCCTAACTGTACCTCAGAATTGGAATGGAAACTAGTCATCATTTCCATTTCTCTAAATGCTTTGATACTATTTTGAGCCTCAGGAAATGGGTCTTTGTGATATTGATATTTCATAAAGTATCCTTGAGAAATGAAAACAACAAACTTTTAAAGGAATGCTGTTTTTCACAATCATACCACTGCTGGCAAGTAATTCCCAAAGGAGAAACTTCACTTTAGAGATGAAAGACCAGACACATAATATCATGAGGTTTTCTTCTCTCTTTCAGAAGCTTTGCAAGTATTTTCATGATTTGGTAAGCACCCAAATGCAGTTTTGATGGGTTTTTTTACACTGAGCTTTGATGTATAGTTTATGGTTATTAAAAACTAGTCAAGTTTTCTTATACTTTTAGGAAAATTAATTAATTACTTCCAACTTGTCCACTGATTTCGGTGCATGTGCTTTAGCTAAATTCAGTGATAAAAGAATGGAGTTCTGTTTGAAGGGTACCTCATGAAATAAAACCATTCTTAGATACTTTTGGGGCTGCCTTATAGTTTTAATTTAAAAAATGAATATATTATTATTGCATGATCAAAATTCAGACCCAAAAATGTGAAAATATTGTGAACAGTTTAGCTTTTCATCATAGTATTGAAAGGTCAACCCTCTTCTCTAAGCTTTGATGCCAGAGACATTCTGGCAACATGGAGTGAATAAAAAGGTATCAGAATAATAAACTGTTCTTTTTATTTTTTATTTTTTTATTTTTAAAAACAAACATACACATACAAAACATAAAACCATCTTCCATTTTATATACATACAGCGTGTCAGTTGGTTATGTATCTTTTGTGGTATCCTTTTGTAGTCGTTTACTCACAATCATATCAGTCTTCACACTGTCAAACTAACATTTGCTTATATATTTATTAGTTATTAATCATCCATGATTAAACTATTTATTCCATCATTTTTTACGAGATGTTCCAAGTTTTGTCTTAAAATTTGTGTTATACTTTCAAGCAGTGGTTATATATATCTATATTATGTTTTATATCATTCTATTAAATTTCTATCACAAAATTATCTAGTCTATTACATTACCATGCCTTTTTATCCAACCATTGATAAAAGAAATCCCATATTATATAAAATTGCTTGTCTTCTTGTTCTCTAATTTCAAGTGTCAGTTCACTCATTTCAGCACAATCCATAATTTTTTGATAACTTTCTTCTGCATGGGTATTTTGTCATTTTTCCAGTTGTTTGCAAATACAATTCTAGCCGCTTTTAAAACATTTACAATCAAATATTTCAGTTCTTTATTGTGTATGTCCGATATGACTCCCAATAAAAAGATCTCTGGTTTAAAGTCTATATGTTATTTTATCATTTTTTCCAACCATGTGTGGATTTTAGTCCAATATTTCTTTGCGTCCGAGCATGTCTACCACATATGATAATATGAACCAGGTATCTGATGACACTTCCAACATTTATCCGANATCTTATACAAATTTTCTTTATATGCAGTTGACATTATCATTTTATAATTTTGAGACCACAATTTTTGCCATTTTTCCAAATCAATCCCATATTCAAAATTATTCCCCCAAGCAATCATCATTTCTTTAACTTGTTCCTCCTCCAATTTAAATTCTAATAGACGTCCATAAAGTTTTTTAATTACCTTTTCATCACTACCTATCAAAATTTTATCTAAGTCAGTCAACATCATAAATACCTTCTGCCATGGAGTCTTTATCAAACCTAGACTGTATTTGCAAATAAGAAAACCAATCCATTTTTACACCTTGTTCTTGCAACATGAAACTAATGAAGTTCTAAAGAACAACATTTGAACCAAGCCTGGAGGATTCCAAAGATGGAGAGCACAGAATTATTATTGCTAATTAGATTTATATTCTACCCTTTGTATAGATTAAAATTCCATGTATTGTGCTCCCTTCTCCTCTTCCCATTTTTTTTTCTCCATCACAACAAAACCCTGTTGGTTGGTTGAGAGTGTCTCCAAAACCACTCAAGGAGATTCTGTGGCTGAAGCAGAGGTGGTATTCAGCAGTTCTGACCAGTTCTGGAGAACTAGTAGTGGAAATTTTGAGTAGTTTGGAGAACCAGCAAATATTACCTGCACGCGCACCCCATCTTCACCTCCTGAGTCCCAGCTGATTGGCTGGGTCTTGTTTTGTTTCCCAACACAGGAGAATGGAGCTGGAAAGCAGGTTAGTGGGGTGGGGAGGAACTGGTGATTTTGCAGTGTCCTTCCCCTGGAGTTGAGTGGGAATGGAGATTTTGCAGTATCCTTCCCCTGTAGTATCCTTCCCCTGAGATTTTACAGCATCCTTCCACCAAGCCACACCATGCCCACCAAGCCATGCCCACAGAATTGGTAGTAAAAAAAAAAAATTGGATCCCATTACTGGGCTGAAAGTAGACCAGAACTTGGATCTTTCTAGTAAGTATCTTAATCATTATACCACACTGGATCTCTGAAATGCAATGAAGATGGCAATACCAGCACAACATTATGGAAAGGGACAAAACTGAAGAGTTCTCTCATAGTACTTTTTTTTAAAAAAATATTTGAACAGAACCTAGAAAGAAGAAGAGTGAGAAACAAGGAGACATGTCAATGCAATTACTAGAAAGAAGAAAATACTTGTGATGAAGTCCAGTATGACCAGCCTTATAACACAACTCAGGGTGGGTGACCTTTTGCCGTCTGAGGACCATGAATAACATTTGGGAGGAATTTTAAGGCTCTAATAGGTAAAATGATGGTGCAAATGAGAAAGCTGAGGTTTCTGTGTTTTGGTTTATTAAGCTGTGTTCGGCTTCATTTAGGACCTTCATAAACAAATTGCCCCAAAATGGCAGGAAATCACAAAATCAACTCATGTTAGGAGTGAAAGATCTGATTTGTTGCTAAGTGGCCCAGTCACAGGAATCTTCTCAACTAACAGTTAGTACCTGCTAGAATTAGATAAAAGATCCACAGAATTCAAGGGGGGTTGGGGTATGGCTGCTTGTAGCTACATAGTGATTCTAGACTGATTCTTCTTTTAACTCTGCCCCAGGTTCTTCCACTCCTCCTTCTACAATTCTCAGAGAGAATTCCAAGCCATAAGAAAAAGATGGGGTGGGAGCAACTGGCCCTAAAGCCATTGTTTGTTTATCCTTGTTGCAGATAGTGTAGAGTTAGAGTAGAATGGAGTGGAGTGGTGTGGTGTGGAGTGGAGTGGAGTGGAATGGAGTGGGATGGGATGGAATGGAATGGAATGGAATGGAATGGAATAGAATAGAATAGAATAGAATAGAATAGAATAGAATAGAATAGAATAGAATAGAATAGAATAGCAGAGTTGAAAGAGACCTTGGAGGTCTTCTAGTCCAACCTACTGCTCAGGCAGGAAACCCTATACCATTTCAGACAAAAAAAATCCAGTTGGAG
The DNA here is from genome assembly GCA_004320025.1 of Laticauda laticaudata. NCBI lineage: Eukaryota > Metazoa > Chordata > Lepidosauria > Squamata > Elapidae > Laticauda > Laticauda laticaudata. Next base: position 2,677 of record BHFT01022858.1, on the reverse strand, counting down.
AATTTACAACTTCTGGAGGCAAGTTGTTCCACTGATTAATTGTTCTAATTGTCAGGAAATTTCTTCTTAGTTCTAGGTTGCTTCTCTTCTTGATTAGTTTCCATTTATGGCTTCTTGTCCTGCCCTCAGGTGTTTGACTCCTTCTTCTTTGTGACAGCCCCCAAGATATCGGAACACTGCTATCATGTCACCCCTAGTCCTTCTTTTCATTAAACAAGACATACAATACAGAACATCATACAAAACAAGAAGTAGAAATAGGGTGAAATAAAAGCCTTTACTAGGGTGATTGAAGTATAAATTATATGTTGAATTAAGTCTATATCTAGTCAAGCATTCTGTTTGTTTGTTGTTATATAAAAAATAGAGTCTACATCTTGGAAACTCACAAATAGGGTACAAAAGAAAATGTTTTTCATAACTCAGTAACTGTTATTTGAAGCTATGTTGCTATCATTGCTCCTAGTAAGTGTTCCACTTAGTAACAAGGTCCACTTGTTCACATTGGGCTAATAGCAGATGATGCAATAAGAGGTTTTGGTTTTCATCCAGCTTGTCACAGAATCTGATGCTTTATTATATCAAACTATATTTTCTCTGATCCTACAAGTAAAATATAGCTATTATGACAATGTATTTGGATTGGTGGTTCACACCATATATTTAACTTGAGAATTATCCAAACATTTTGAGTTATAGTTTACATTTTATTCCAGTAAAAAGACCAACCAAGCTTAAATTGCTGCTAAAAACAAGGACATAGAAGAAATATATTACCAAAGCTTCCAATTTCCTTCACTAATTGAAATAAATATAGTAGTAAATAAATTAAACAAGGAGATGTGCTTCATCCATCAATAAAACTAAAGAAAGCTGATTCCTAAGAAATGCTAATGCCTGATCAAGGGTACCCATAGGAAGTGAGAAAAATAAAGATGGCAACCATGACCTTCCAAAGCCCCATGCCTTTTTTCTTTTCTTTTCTTTTTTTTCTTTCTTTCTTTCTTTCTTTCTTTCTTTCTTTCTTTCTTTCTTTCTTTCTTTCTTTTCTTTCTCTTTCTTTCTTTCTTTCTTTCTTTCTTTCTTTCTTCCTTTCTTTCTTTTTTTGCCTATGCTCTACATGCAAACCTTCAACTACACAGTTACAGATTCACTGTGAGCCTGACAGTGTCTCCCATGTGATCCAAAGATACCATCCAGTGACCCCACCTCAAAAGGACCTTTGAGTTGGCTGCCAGTTCAAAAGATCACAACAGCAGCAGAATATTTAAGATAATTGAAACCAAATACAGAATGAAAAAAAAAACCAATCTAAAAGAAAGAATAAAAATTGGGAAATATGTGTATGTGTGTGTCTGTGTCTGTGTATGCGAAGTATCACTAAGAGTTCACACTGGTTTGATGCAGTGGTGGGATTCAAAAAAATTTACTACTGGTTTTATGGGCGTGGCGTAGCTTGGTGGGCATGGCTTGTGGGCGTGGCAGGGAAGGTTACTGCAAAATCCCCATTCCCTCCCCACTGCACTAACCTGCTTTCCAGCTCTGTTCTCCTGTGCAGGGCAACAAAAGAAGACCCAGCCAATCAGCTGGAACTCGATGGGAGGCAGAGAATAGATGGGGGCTGGGCCAGTCAGAGATGGTATTTGCCGGTTCTTCCGACTACTCAANGAATACCATCTCTGGTTTGATGGCACATAAGCAAAACACACACACACACACACACACACACACACACAAGATCTAGTTTGCTGTAGTGTTTCAGACTCCAGGCTAGAAACCAGGAGACCATTAGTTTAAGTCCCACTGAAGGCGTGAAGCTGGCTGGGTGATCTTGGGCCAATCATTCTCTCTCAGCTTTAGGAAAGAGGCAGTGGCAAACCACTTCTGAAATCTTTCCAAGAAAACTGCAGAGATTAATCAAGGCAGTCTCCAGGAATCAGTGCTGACACTCTCTCTCCCCCTCTCCCCCCACCACCCACACGTATTGATTATGTGGCATCAAACTAACATCACCTCTTAGTAGTCACATAGATGATGGCAATTTCCCTAACCTGGTCCTTCAAATCTTCATAAGCTAGTGGGCATGTAGTGAAAATGATGTGCATATCCAAAAATATGAGCTTTGTCTCAGAGTCAAATTAATAAATACGATTACTTCTTCCAGAGCATATTACCTTTAGGACATTACAAAAGCATGCAGCATTTTAATATTAAAGTTATTCTGATTGCATCTCCAACAGCATAGTGAGATAATCCTTCCTTTTCTTTAAAAATACAATGGGGTCCATTAAATCTGAAAGGCTATTTTTAGTGGTGACAGTCATAGACTAATTGAAGGTCTCCAATTCCTTATTCCATTCAGTCTTTAAAATTTGCATTTGCAGTTCATTTATTGATGAGAGATATCTATAGAGAATAAAGCTGGGCTTTTGGGGCTCATAGGATTTAGTGAGCTCTTCTAACTTAAGAATCCCTGAGGCTGAAAATGTCAGAGATCTAAATTATCAATAAATTTTGTAATTATAAATACTGCCAGTAGGTGGCAGCTATCAAATGATATTTATCTTTTAACACAGAAAATAATAAATTATCCACCAGCTGATCTAAAGGCCCTGTCACACTGCCCAACGGATGCAAAACGGACACAACGGACGAGCAAAATGTTCCATCCGTTGTT
>BHFT01022857.1:0-36531 GCA_004320025.1 Laticauda laticaudata | reverse complement strand
CACAGCAAACAAAATACAGCTGCCCTTGGGACAATTAGTATTTTATATAAGCTTATTTTGACATGGTGCAACATCGTGGGCTTATGAATGAAACCGTTTTACATTAACTGTTGCAGAATATTTTAGTATCACTCTAATCCCTGAGCTAGTATTCCTGCCTGCCATTTGTTTATAACTTTGCCCTTTGCTGCACATAACTATGTTGACATCGCGGTCTGATTAAATAATCCAGAGATCAAAATACTGGAAACCTGCCATCGTTTCACTCCCCACACAGGCGAGAAAGGAGAACAGATCTATAACCATGCAGTGGTTTGAATCTGTATTTCTTCGGTGTTTAAAGATGTATATTTTCTAATTGCACTTCTTTTGGCTGAAATTGTTTACCTTGGAAGGTTGCCCAAAAGGCTGTGAAAGACATGTAATTGATTGAAGACTGTGCCACACTTTTATAGTGACTTGACACCTTTGGGCTTTCTGCAGATTTTACATGCTGCCTTTTTCTGAAAACTGCATAACAGCCTTTTTGTGGACAGGCTGAAAACAAACAGTCATATTATCCAGCTGTGTCCATAAATCTGATGAAAACATTGCTGCACGCTATCAAAGACTTTAAACAAGAACATAGCAAGTGTCCAGTTGGGTAATTTAATAATGCCCCAGTCCTGTTACAAGACCAAAAGTCAATTCAGACATTACATGTTCCAGTGATGAGATCATTCCCTGTCTGCACACTTTTGAAAACAGATTGAGAAATGCATATAGCATTTTTCTCACAAATGCACATTTCAGAATGAGACCTCAAATATTTAATTCTATTATTCCAATATGCTAATAAATAACTTATAAGAAACTATAAAAGTTATCTGTATTTTACAATCTTGACAGGTATCCAAATTCTAGATCCAGGTATTCAGACACTGATTTCATGGCAAGAGTTAACATTAAAGAAACTGCAAACCACCCAGAGTCATTGATTGAGATGGGTGGCCATAGAAATAAATAAAACAGAAGGCTGACCCCAAAACAAATCATCAATTAACATTCATACTGAGGGACAGAGCAAAAATATAAATTTAAAAAGGGGAAAGATACTAATATATATTCAGTTTATAGATAGTAATAGCATCATATTTGGTAAGGACATTTGGTTTTCATTTAGGCATCCAGGACAGGGAGCACAGTACAGCTATGTACCTAGCTTGGATTAAAGAAACATCAGGAAACAAAAAGTTTCATTTCAACATCGAAGTCATCAGATTAGTACCGTACCAGCAATATACATATGAAGGTATGGAATTCCACAGAATAGGAAATTTTAAAAAATGAACATTAAGTTGTACATTGAAAATGAATGCAGATCCTGAAAGTTACAGCTCACTGAATTTTCCTAAGGAATTTAGTTTTACAAGGAGACCACAATGATGATTGAGGTTTGCTGGTTTACCATCAAGTCACATTGACATTGTCTTAGCTATCCCAATCCACAATGTGAATGAGCAATATGGGACAATTACTTCTTGAACTCTTACAATATTGACTCTTTCTAGTAAGAATGATTGGACTGAAAGTTTATTTAAAACAGTCAATTTTAAGAACTTTCAATTTTACCAGGGGAAGCAAGTTGAAGAAACTTCAAATTTCTGGCCATTGGTTTCCTTTTGCTCTCAGATAAGAACTCAATTGTTACTTTGATCTGAAACCACAGTTCTTTATATAGTCTAAAATTAGTATAAACCAAAATAATGGATAAATGAAAATCTAACCCAGAAATGGAGAACCATATCCTACCCTATTTTCTACCGGTTGAATAGAGGTAGTTACCTGAAGAAAGCTTATATCTCCCCACAGTCTTCTCCATACACCCAACATTTCCAATCATTCCTTCTGTTTTCTTACAAACCTTTTAGCAAACCTAGTTGTTCTCCTAGGACAAGGGTATCAAACTCATGTCTTCCAGGCAGCATCATGTGACCTAACAGGACTGTTTTCCTCTGCACTAAACCGGGTGTGAGTGTGGCCAGCGTGTGCCGCACCCCCTGGAGTTTGGTAGCCCTGTACTTGGACATGCTCCAGTTTGTCACAATCTCTTCTAAAATATGGAGCCAAATATACATAATATACTCAGTGTTAGGCAAAGCTGTTTTTCTTTTCCCTGGAATGTCACATTTTGTACCCAGTAGCTAGAATGAGAAGTCAAAGAAACATATTAGAAGGCAATACTGAGCCATGTCTGTCCTGCTGCTGTCAAGGAAACTACACTGACTCCTCCATTGCTGTGTTGGATTCCACTGCATCTTCCTTGGGGTTTTCTTTTTTAGTGCGTTTACATATATTTAATGATATTTTCCATCAAGTCAGAGAATGTTAGGCAACTTTAAAAAGTTAAATAATTAAAAACCAATATTCAGTTATAAGATGCTCATTAAAAGTTACACTTTCTTTCCCTAGCCATTTTGAAGTGAAAAGATAGATCATTCATTAGGGTAGCATTGAATCAAGAGATTTTTACAAACTACAAAGGACAAACTCCATTTTATCATTCTGCTTTCTCAAGATCCTAAAAGAGATTTCACATGTGCCTTTGGTAATAGATGAACTTAGATATGTTAATGGACAGCCACACTCTGTAACATAATGAGAAACAGCTGTTACCAAAGCTACGTGGTGATCTTTCTACATCATTACCAATTCCTGCTATCACTCTGAGTGATATCATCCCAACTGTGGTATCAACATTTGCTTTTGGAGAGAAGCAAGAAAGAAATGCTGATCTGGGTTATCTTTTATTTTCCTTAAGTGAGCCACCATTTATGATTTTGCTTTTATTTATTTACTATTTGTATACACTGTAATCTGCATGAACTCCTGATGGTTTCCAGCAATAAATGCTGATGCCTTTAAGGATTATCCAGAGAACTGTAGTATTTTTTTTTAATTTAAGAGAAAATGTATGGCTTGCCATTGTAACTTGTCCAAATGATCATAAATGAATAAAAAAAGCAAGCCTCTTGAATATCCATGCCTTAGTTTCAAAAAATGGCATTAACGGTTTTTTTTTCTTCTATGATCAAAGCATTAAATTATTTCAAACTCTCCACTAACTCTCTTCCCCAATCCAGGATCTCTGGATGAGTAAACTTTGATTTTTATAATTCCCAGCCACTGCTCAGCTTTGCTAGAATTGGGGGAAACTGCAAAAACCCTCAAAATCAGCCATGATGGAAGAAACTATTGTTGGGGGGGAGGGTAAACACATGTTCAATAAGAAGTCTCTGTAATAAAACCTAATTGTGTAAAGGAAAGAAGTCCACAAAAGCAACTTTTTTGTGGATGTGAGATGAGTTGCACTTGCATTCTCCCCTTCCCAGAAAGTACCAGAAAGAGCAAAAGAACTTGGTAGAGGTTCATAAACTCTGATTACATATCCACCACCACCACCACCCACCAAATCTCTGTTTTGCAGGTTCTGTTTCTCTCCTAAGTTAGTGGAGAGCAGCTTAGCTGTAAATATTTGCCCTTCACGCTGAGCCCACCAGCTGGCTGAAACTGCAGCTGACAGATATGTCTGTAAAGAAGGGAGAGAGTTAGAGGAAGACTGGAGGGGGCTAAACAGATTTCAAAGAAAAAAGAGGAGAGAGAACTCTTTCCCCTCCAACTCTCAGTAATAAGGAAAAGAGAAGAAAATAAACAACAAATATCCTGTCTCCTCACTCTTCCTTCTGCCTTGATTTGTTTGCTGATTCCCAAGGTACAGATACAAGATGCCAAATGTCTGGTACTCATATGACAACCTCAGGGTCTTATTTTGTCGTCTCCCCCCCCCCCCCAAAAAGGGAAGTTTCCTCTCACCAAAACATTTGTGCCAAACTATTCTTGACCTCACTCAAATGCAAAGGCCTGGCACATTTGGAGGTTACCACATTCAAAAGAACATTCAAAAGAGTTTATCCTGCAGGGATGAATATGGGAGGTGCATAAAAGGGGCCAGAACATTTGGTATGTAATGTTTGGAAAGAAAGAGGGGGGAGGAGGGAAGGGGAGAGAGGGAGGGAGAAGGAGGAGAGAGAGCTGGAAAGGAAGGATTTTTTTTTTTTTTTAAAAGCTGGGTTGTGTAACTGAGCTTTCAATAACTAGGGCATCCCACAGATATGAATTGCAAAAGAGATTTTGAGAAAGCTAGGCATACATCCCAGAGGCCTTCAGGTAAATCAAAGCTCACACATCTGTAGAGCAATCCTATCCATGAATGCTCAAAAGTGAATGCAGCTTTAGGATTAGGGTTAAGGTTAGGATTCCAAAGGCGAACTGTCCAGAGACATTGGTGGCAGTCTTTAAGACACCATAGGGCTCCCTCCCCCTCTCTGGGGCGTCCCGTGAGAGGACAAGTGACTTCAGGAAAAAAAAGGGGGGAAGGGCGAGAGGCAGCGGGGGTGGCGGTCATAGGGCCTCCCGCTTGGGGGGGGGGGCATCTCACTCACCTTGCTGGGTGAAAAGGCAGCCAGGCTCCGTCCGAGCGAGTCGAGGCGGGTGCTGTATTCGGTGAACTTCTTCTGGTAGCGCAGCGCTGTCATCTGGAGCTCGAGCTGCACGGCCGACAGCTGCGAGAGGAGCGACTTCTCCCTCTTGCCCGCCCGCAGCGCCTCTTTCTTCAGCTCCTTCTCCAGGCCGGCCAGTTTGGCTTGGAGGGCGCCGTTGTGCGCCTTAAGCGCCTGCAGGCAACAGTGGGAGCCGGCCTTGCGCTCGCGATGGGTGAGCACCAAGCCGCAGCCTTGTTCGCAGATGCCCACCGGCCGGGCCTCGCAGCTCTCGCGCATATGCGCGTCTACGTCGCGCAAGTTGAGCACTTCGGCGCAGCCCTTATGGCGGCACTTCGCCGGCGAGTAGTCGCACATCTCGGCGTGCTCGGCCAAATGCTGCAGCTTGACCACCTTCTCGCAACCCCGCTCGCGGTTGGCGCACTTGATGTCCAGCTTGAGAATGAGGCTCTTCAAGGGCAGGACGTGGTTCAGCTCCTTGGTGGACATCCTCTGGCACTTCACCGGGCAACTGCCTTGTTGCACGACCCACGGCAGGACGCAGCCGGCGCAGAACACATGACCGCAAGGGGTGGTGAGAGGGTCCTCCAAAACTTTGTTGCACAGATTGCATTTGAAGTCGGGATCCACCTCCCCGTTGAAGCGATCCAACTCAAACCCCATCGCTCCCCGCCTTCAGCGACCGCAAGGCGAACGCCTCCGTCCCGTCCGTCCGTTACCCCGAGCGCACGGACGCACCCAAACTCCCCCACTTCTCTGGGAAGTGAGAAATAAGATGAAGCCGCGGTTTTAATCAGCTAGTTTTATATATATGCGTGTGTGTGTCTTAAAAAAACAAAAACCAAGCGTTCCAAATCACACGGTGTCCGATGAAAAAAAAGGAAAAAGAAAATCTTCCTTCGAGAGAAGAAGCCCCAACAGCAGAGGTCACCGGACATTTATTCTCACCGCTCTCTTCTCTCTCATTCCCTGCGAGGCACGAGGAGCAGCCCAGACTGGCTGACTGCAGGCTGTCTCCTGACTGAACTAATTGCCTCAGACTTCCTTGCAAAGGCTGGAGAGGAATCCTCTACCGCATTGATTCGAGTTAAAGCGCAGGCCTTCCTTCGCCCACCTCCTTCCCTCCTTCCCCTCACGCACGGCTTTTCCCAAACCCCTCCTGCTCTCGCCTTTTTTGGCTCGGTTTAGCTTCTTTAGCTTCTTCTTGTTTTGTTGTTTTGTTTTTTTTAAGGGAGAGAGATTCGGACGGGGGAGGCCTGATTCCCTGAAGCTGAGAATGCTGTTTATTCATGAGCATAATCAGCAGTATGGCTCGCCGGATATATGAAGAAAAAGAAAAGGGCGGGGGAAAGTCTCGGAGTTTGCACAGGGAAGGGTAGACGGCAGTCACTTGAAACTTTCTTTGCTTGATAGGTTGTGAAGTCTTGTGCTGAGAGGCTCTTGGAGCAGTTTGTGGTTTCGGGGGATCCCTTCGGATTATATGCAAGAAGGTTGTCTCTATCATTTCAAATAAACCTATTTGGCTTTTTTTTCCCTTCTCCTTGAAGAAACAGCTGGGGCAATGGAGCTGGAGAGCACCCTATTTACTTGAAATGTGCTATGCAGAAAGAGGACATTTCTTTTGGTGCTGTTAGTTTCCAACAGCATTTTGTCAAACTTGCAGGTGACAGAATTTAGTAGGAAATGCTAATCCCTTGGAAATGCAATTCAATACAACTTTCATAGAATAAGGACCCATAAGCAAAAGGAAAGAAATTCTTGGCTTGACTCTTGTATGTGTGGAAACAGCAGTCTGATGATGCTTTAAAGAAAGAAAAAAAGAGACCAATGTTAATATAATTGTAGTTTTTTTTTTAGCAGTGGTGGGTTTCAAAATTTTCTACTACTGGTTCTGTGGGCATGGCATGGTGGCTGTGGCAGGGGAAGGATACTGCAAAATCCCCAAAATCCCCCTCTCCCCACTGCACTAACCTGCTTTCCAGATCTGTTCTCCTGTGGTGGGCAACAAAAGAAGATCAGCTGGGACTCTGGAGGCAGAGAATAGATGGGGTGGGGCCAGTCAAAGGTGATATTTGCCAGTTCTCTGAACAACTCAAAATTTCCACTACCGGTTCTCCAGAACTGGTCAGAACCTGTTTAAGTAACCACCTCTATTTTTTTAGTCATAAGTAATATTTCTGTATTTTGTGTTCATCAGTTTTTATCTGGAATACAGGACTATCTCAGTTTCTGGGAACCTTAAAAATCACATAAATGAAGGCAATGAAGAATGTCAGTGATTCAGAAAACAATTCTCACAAAAAAAAAATCTGAAGGAACTGGATATCTTTAGCCTAGAACTGTGATGGTGAACCTATGCCATGCATGTTGGAAGTGACACGCAGAGCCATCTCTCCAGGCAGACCAGCTGTCACCCGTTGCTATTCCAGCTGATCTTCGTGCATGTGAGAGCACTGGAAGCTGGAAGAGCAGTTCCCGGAGTGTGCATGCATGCCAGCCATCTGATCTTTTGGTTTCTAATGTGCACGTGCGCAAGAAGAACAGCTGGCCGGCATGCACATGCACTCCCATTTCGGCACTCGGTGCTAAAAAGGTTAACCACCACTGGCCTAGAAAGAGATGGGGCACAATCACACTCATCAGAGAATCTATTTTAAAAAACCCTATCACATGGAAGAGAACAAAAAACCTGCTCTTTGCTACCCAAAGGAGCATATCTAAATGTAATGGGTTTAAATTACAGGATGCTTTGTCAGTGGAACAAATCCCCAAGATGGGTGGTGTAATTGCTGCAGGACTTCAACTAGAGATTGCCTAACTTTCTGTGGTGACATATTCACTGAGTCGAGGTTTGTGGCTGATGATGTATAAAATTCCTTCCAACTCTCTGAAATGTAAGAGGTGTGCTTGATAGGGTTTTCCCAAACACTAGATGAACAAACTACTTTATCAAGACCACGTACTACCTCCTCCCTCCCACTGAGGAACTGTGTCCTAGATGTTCACTAGAAGTTCTCCAGGTACACAAATGTGTGCTTGAAAGTCTCAGAGGGCAAAAATAATAAATGGGGGTGGGAGTTTTTGCTTATCAAAATAGTTTTCCAAGAGTCAGAGTAAAGAACTTCCAACCCTGTCTGAATATACCAGAGATTGGACCTAGGATTTTCTTTGTAGAAAGACCAGAGTTATTGCTGTCATGACTATCTATCCAATGGTACCCAATTTTATGCAGGATGACAAAAAGGATCTTTGTCCACTTCGTAAGTCTTGAGCAGACTGTAGATGGGGAATCAGCAAATGAGGCTGAAAAGATAATGTCTATAGGCATTTTTAAAATAGTCAGGAGGCAGGTAATGCAGGCTAAGCTCAAAAATTTCATAAAAATAACTCTAACCATTTCATATCACATCTGCACCTTTGTTCTAAACTGAAGAAATGTCCATCGGAAAGGAGATTATTGCAGACAAAGTCATGGGGAAAAGAAGAGAGAAACTGCAAAAGTTGAAAACTGACCCAGGAAAGTATTTGGATCAAGCTTACATTTTAACACAATTTAGGACAGGGGCATCAAACTCAAGGCCCATAGGGTGCTTAAATTCAGCCTGCAGGGCCGGCCTAGAACTATCAAAGAACTGGCCCAAGGTGCCTTTGGCAACTAAAATAGGCCACCTATGGCCCCTCGTGCCTCATTTTCACTCTCCATAGCACTCTGCCAGCAGAAACGGGGCTGAAAACTGATCTGAAAAATGGGCCAAAAAAGGGCCATACGGCCCATTTTCAGCTGGCAAGGTGCTGCAGGAGGCATCCATTCTGTCCCCCGCTGGTTGCCGCTTCCTCCCATCGGCCCAGAGAGGAGAGTGTGTCGGGATTGAAACCGGTTTTCTTCAAGGCCCTGGTTTAGGATATTCTCCTTCATACTATTTATCTATTATCTATTATATATTTACTATTTATTTACATATTTATCAGTTAAAAAATATTAGTTGCAGAAATAAAATTTTGTAAGCTTGTCTTCCTGGCTTCTAAACTTAGAATTACTGACTCAGACTTAATATAAGTCACTAAATGGGTTATATATCCCTCACTCACTCTGTGTCACCAAAATGTATAATACACACAATGTTGAAAATGTAACAAAATGCCATGTCATGTTCCTGTAAGATACTGAAAAATAGCATCTTTAAACCTTTGCTTTATTTTTGGAGTCACACACCAAAGTAAGACAGAAAGCAGAAGACAAACGCTCTAGGGAAAAGCCACACACACATACACACACATGACAGCCATCACCGTCATCTTTCCTCCTTGCAACAGAAAGGAGTTAGGGAGATAAATTATTTGGCAGGGTAAGAAACGAAGGAAAAAGATTCAGCAATTCAGCGTCCAAGCAATTATATCCAAGTAATGGCCTAGCTTCAGAGTCATTTTCAGAAATACCCTTGCTTTACAGTAGAGAGATATGCAACCATTTGTCCTCTTCCTTTGCTGTCTTTTTTATGATGCCTCATAATGGTTGTGTAATTGTGTGTAAGTGTTCCTGAGGGGGATGAATAAAGGATGGCAAGAGGTGCATGCCATGCCAAGATTATTTATTCCCAGCAGGATCATCCAAAATGTGAAGGTTATCCTAGCCATCAGGAGTTACCTGTATCAAGGGAGCAATGATACCGGAAGATGTATCCTAAGAGGCAGATATTACTATATTGACAATGGCAAAGGCATTTCACGTTACATGGAGAAAGCAGTGGTAAACTATGCTTGCATTTTAGCAATAGCTATAAGAATAGCACTTAGACTTATAGTACTTAACAGCTCTCTCTAAGTGGTTTACAGAATCAGCATATTGTTCCCAGCGATCTGAGTCCTCATTTCATTAATCTTGGAAGAATGGAAGGCCAAGTCAACCTTAAGCTGGCAGTGAGCTAAATTAGCCTGCAATATTGCATTCTAACCACTGTGTCACCATGGCTCCTCCCAAGAAAACGATCTAGATAGACCTGAGAAAGTCAAAGAAATAGTGCTGGATGGAGGTACCCAAATCAGATGGCCTTCATCATGGTACAGATAAAAAGTTGAGGATTTTTCAGAGTGCTATAGTTGTTTATAATGTTGTTTATGACATGGCTAGATAAGAACTTTTGAAACATTTAGTTGCTGATTTTTGATATAAGAAATCTGAAACTGCAAGGACAAAATTTCAGTGGGAACAAGGAATGTACAGGAAGAAGGATGAACATGGCCAAGATCAACAGTGAAAGTACATAAATCAACAATGCACTGACAGTTTCTATAATCTGCTGTTTGGATAAATATTCTCTCCAATTCCTCATGCAGGTAATTAATAAAAAAAAATTGAACAGCAAAAGATGAGTATTCTTTCTGATTGCTCTTTCACTAATATTTTTGAATTAAAGTTTTATAAAACCATCCAACCCGGGGCTGTCAAGCTCAATTTCATTGAGGGCCACATCAGGGGAGCGGAGGGGGGGGCATGGCCAGGGTGTGTGTGGCCAGATCAACATCACTCATGTCAGAGGCACTTGTGGTGGCCTGAATGCTCACGGTCCTCCTGAACTCCATTTTCACTGTCAGAGGGTTGCAGGAGGCCATTGCAGCCTAAAACGGAGCTTGGAAGGGCTGTGCGTGCCACTCCCAAGCTCCGTTTTCACTGGCAGTGGCACCACAGGCTTGTCCTTCACTGTTTCCAGGGCAGCCTCACAGGTCAGATATAAACACCCTGCAGGACGGATCTGACCCCAGACCTTGAGTTTGATACCCCTGATTTAAGCCCATGTCACACTGCACCAATGGAAAGAGGATGTAAAACGGAGAGAAACACTTGCCCTCCGTTGGTTAACGGATGCATCCGTTCTGTACTCACTGCATACGTTTTTCATACTCTCTATCCATCCAGCATCCGTCTACTGACATTTCATCCGCTCAAAAAGTTTTGACGCTGCAACAAAACTTTTTCAGCAAGATGAAAGTATCCAATGCGTCTGTTTCTAGACATCCGCTACGCATACGGGGAACATCCGTTATACGCCGTCCGTTCATCCGTTTACACTCCGCTATTCGCTAGACATCCGTACGGCATCCGCGCAACCTCCACATCTGCTCCAGTGGAAAACGGACTAAGGGAGGAAGCAAAAGGACGCGGAACGGACACGCAGCGTTAGTAGCCATGGACGTAGAAAGGATATAAGCGGATGCAGCTCACATATAAAGCATTAAAACAGATATTTAGGATGTCTGCAGGATGTCTAAGAGGATGCAGAAGGACACCTAGCGGAAAACCTATATTTCCTATAAAAAGGGGGAGGAAATCACCTGGATCTCACTTCAGTCCAGCAGCCCTGCTGTGGCAGACCTCTTCAGCCTTGATCTTGCTCTTGCTTCCACAGCATCCAGTAATCTCCACCATGGATCATCACACACTCCTTTTGGTAGCCGCCATCGTTCTACAACAGTGCAAACCCTCTACAGGCTCTTCTCAACTGTCCTACGAAGGAAAAGGCAGGGCATCCAAAGTGTCTGGGTCCGATGGACCGCGAGAAGAGCCGAGTACGGACTGTATGGCAAGCTGATGGTGGAGCTGAGGAACGAAGCACCCTCATGCATTCAGAACTTCATGAGGATCGCACAGCCATGTTTGATGAAGTTGTGGAGAGTCTGAAGACCCAGGTTGACCAAGGCAAACACCAACTTCCAGCCCAGCCTGGACCCTGGCTGAAGGTGGGCACTGACTCTGCCACCACCTGGCCTCAGGGCCCCCACGTACAGGAACATGCAGTATGCCTGGAGGGGTGCCACACCACACATCAGGCATTGTGGTCAGAGAAGTGGTGCAGGCCATCAATCGAAGAATACCTGAAGGAGCTCCTCCCAGTGCTCCTCCACTGAAGAAAGTGGAACTTCCCCCACACCGTTGGAGCCATAGATGGGAAGCACATGGCCTGCAAAGCCTCCAGCCAACTCAGGGTCCACTTATTTCAACTTCAAGGGCTTCTTCAGCATCATCCTCTTCGCCATGGTCGATGCTGACTACACAGTTCATGTACATCGATGCTATCAGGCAACGGTCAGCTTCAAGATGTGGGAAAGAACTAGAAAGAAAAACAAAACAGAAAAGCAAAAGAGTAAAAGGACACAAAATAAAAATAAGAGACGGCACACAAAAGAGGGCCCACAAAACAATCACAAAGAAGGAAAAGAGAAAGCCCAGAACAAAGACCCACAAGACGAAAAACAGGCAGAGAATGACAATATAAAAGACAAATCAGCGAGAAACCGGGCCACCAGAAAGTCAAAACAGCTCACGGAAAAAATAACACAAACCAAATCAATCCCAGCAACAACGTCACCAGCACACAAAAAACACGAAAGCAGATTAACCCTCACACACACCACCAACGAACCACACGCCACTACAGCCCAGCAAAAAAACAACATCAATCCAAATCAACAAAACACAAACCACAAAGAAACCAAAGCACAGTGCACAGGAAACCAGGGCCCAATAGAGCCTTAAAACACAAACACCACGCGCACGAACCACCACAAACAAGGACGGTGTGCGTCTCTTCGGTCAGACGCCCACCTCCCCTGCTGGCTCCTCCACATAGACGTAGAACGTAGTCAATTCTTTCGTCCTGCCCTGACTCTGTGTCAGTCCCATCTTTATTTCTATCTAGAGAACGACGTGCATGATAAAAAACCCCCCATTATAGCATATCAATTGTTTTTTTTTTTTTTGTGGGGTTGGGGCCGCGTTTTCTTCTTTTTTTTTGCTTTTTAGCTCCCGTCTTTATCCTTTCTTATCATTTGGGTTCGTTTGCCCGGTGGTGGGTCG
Source organism: Laticauda laticaudata (assembly GCA_004320025.1). Taxonomy (NCBI): domain Eukaryota; kingdom Metazoa; phylum Chordata; class Lepidosauria; order Squamata; family Elapidae; genus Laticauda; species Laticauda laticaudata. Next base: position 24,141 of record BHFT01022857.1, on the reverse strand, counting down.
GTGACCGGGTCTTTCAGTCGCTGTTTCTTTCGGGCGCGACTGACACAGAGTTTGGTGGGTACGGTGGTGGGAATGTGGGTGTAGCGGTTTTCCTGTTGGTTTTTTTTTGCTTTGGGCAAGGGCGCCTGCTCATCTCCGTTGCTTTGTGTGTTCTTTCTTATATACCTTGGTTTTTCTTCCGGCCTTCTGTTTGCCTGTGTTTCTCGTTATTCTCCTGGCTGCTTTGTGCGGGTTATGTTGAGCCGTTAAACTTCTCGCCGTGCGGTGGCTGGCCATTGATCCCTACGTTTCCTCCTCCCCAGCGAATCCTGGAATTGGGGGACGCGTTGTGGAGAGTTTGACCACTATTTCATGCTTTTGACACTCTAGCGCACACCGTTATGCACATTTTTTTGACTCGGTGGATAATTCGCACGGACTTGGCTACTATATGTTGTATTATTAATGTATTCTGGACAGGAATTCCATGGCCCGGAACACATACTTTTCTCTATAAAAATTACACAAAAATCTACTAGTTCTCCTGGTTAATCCGTTAAAAAGGCATACCAGCATTTTTGCTGGAAACACGATACAAGATTCATTAGAGCAGATTCCCAGTGTATACAAATAGTATGAATAAAAGAATCATAAATGGTGGCTACTTAAGGAAAAGAAATAAAAGATACCCAGAATCAGGCAATTTTCTTATCTTGCTTCTTCCAAAAGCATGTTGATGACACAAGTTATGGAAGATGATTATCACTCACAGAGTAGGATAAGCGGATTGGTAATGAATGGTAGAAAGAATCTACCAGGTAGCTTTGGTAAGCAGCTCTGTTTCTCATTATGTTATCAGAGTGTAGGTATGATACATTAACATATCTAAGTTAATACATATTACAAAGGCACAATGTGAAATAACTACATTATTAGGAGTTATGAGAAAGCAGAATGTAATGAGTTTGTCCTTTGTAAGTATTGTAAATATATTAGATATATAAATGACTCGCTAATGAAATAGATCTAATCTTTTCACTTCAATGGCATAGGGAAAGAAAGTAGTAACATTTTAAATGAGCAGTTTAAACTGAATATTGGTTTTTAATATTTAAACTTTTTTAAGTTGCCTAAGCATTCTCTGAGCTTGATGGAAAATAAAATCAGTTAATTATTGTAACGCACTAAAGAAAGAAAACCCCAAGGAGATGCAGTGGAATCCAGACACACAGAAAATGAGGGAGTAGGTGTCGTTTGCCTTGACAGCAAGCAGACATGACATGGCTTCAGTAGTTAGCCTTCGTAATATGTTTTCTTTAGAACTATCTCAATTTCAATATGCTACTGGGGTACAAAATGTGACATTCAGGGAAAAGAAAAAACTTTGCTGAAACTGAGTATAGTTATGTATATATTTGGCTCCATATTTTAGAAGGATTGTGACAAACTGGAGGCGAGTGATCAAGTACAGGTGACATACCAGAACTCCAGGGGGGTAGCGGACACGCTGGCCACACTACACCCGTTTGTGCGAGAGAGCAAAAACAGTCTGTTAGATCACAGATGAATGCTGCCTGGAAGACGTGTGAGTACCTTGTCCTAGGAAAGAACAACTAGGTTTGCTAAAGAGTTTGTAAGACAGAAGGAATGATATGGCAATGATTGGGTAGTATAGGAGAGAAGATGTGGAGAATAATAGCTTTTCTTCAGAGATGAACTACCTCTATTCAAACCCGGTAAAAGAATAGGGTAGGATATGGTTAATCCATTTCTGGGTTAGATTATTCATTTATCATTATTTTGGTTTATACATATTTTAGACTATATAGATAGAAATGATGAGTTTCAGATCAAAGTAAAATTGAGGTTCTTAATTGAGAGCAAAAGGAGAGCCATGGCAGAATTTGAAGTGATTTCTATAACTATGTACTTCCTGTCAGCTTGTGGGACAATAAACGATAGCGCAATGAAGATACCCACGAAGCGGCAAGTAGACTGCGAAGGATATACAACACCAGTCACCTCAAGGAAGGGCTGGACTGCAACTCATCACGGGCTTCCCAGATTCCAGACGCCCTGCCCAACAAACACACAAATGTGCCCTACTTCATCGGTGGGGGATGACGCCTTCTCCTAGAGACCTACCTCATGAAGCCCTACAGCTCCAAATGCCTCCCCGCCGTGAAACGAGGAATCTTCAACCAGAGCTGTCAGGGCAAGACGGGTTGGTGAGACGCCTTTGCATCCTGGCCAACAGTTCCAGGTAAATTCTCACCACCATGCAGCATCGCCGAGACTGTGAGGAAACATTGTGGAGCTTTGCTGGCATCCTGCACAATCTCATGCGCACCCCGCTAACCAGTTTGCAAGAACATGGCTTGTGGACACCAACAAGGGAATGGGGACATGGAGGCGCTAGTGATGAGGCAAGGGTGAACCTGATAGAACCTGTGGATGTGCCAGGCCCCAACAGAGCTTGCACGTGAACGGGAAGACAGCAGCGACCACACCTCATAAAACCACTGGTGCAACTCCCCAGCTGGAGGCAGTGGAGTGCAAGAACAGGATGGTAGATGCGTTAAGGATGCGTCCTTCAGCCTATCTCATCACACTTCATAGAGCATGGGTAGTGAGTGTGATGTGGCCCGTACAATGAACCAGGGCAGGTAATTAAAGAGTTTGGTATGTGAAAAGTGAATGAAGGATTAAATTGTATGATTAAGTAAAGGCCAGTAGTGTACCTGAGACGCTAACAGCCACTACCCACTGGAGGCTATGTAGCCACAGCTTATGACCCCATCCCACAGGATCCCGCCCAGCCCACTGCTATCCTACCCATCCCACAAAGCACAAAGGCTTTAAACCATTTTCGGCAAAAGTTTCACCAAGACTTTATGACAAAAAAGAACTGAACCAAGTGTGTGAAGCAAGATAAACCTTTATTTAATAACAAACTTGTAAAAGCAATGACCAAGTAAAGTGGTCCCAAGCAAAGATAAAGTCATCAGGTAGGCAACGCCAGTCTGGCACTCTTCTCAAGTCACTCTGAATGTGTGAAGGAAGCTCTAGAGAGCTGGCTGAGTCCCGTTGATGTTGAGAGCCCTTCCTCCCATGAGATGGGTGTTCAGTCCCAAGACCGATGACAGATGTTCTGTGGAGGAAGAGGAGTGTAGTGGGGGCTGGTCTATTCATGCAGGTGAGCAAGGTGAGGGCGTCGGTGGCACAGTGGCTTGGTGGCATTTGGTGGCATTGGTGGCATACAGTGGGCAACTGTGGCAGCGGTGGGTATCGTGGGCCATCAAGTGGCATCTGTGGTGTGTGATGTACCAGTGTCTGGACTGAGAAGGGCTGCCTGTGCTGCTGGAACTCCTGGGTAGCCGTAGGCCTTGGTAGGTGAGGCGTGTGGAAAGCCTTGGAAGGGCTGTGACATCACCTGGGGTGGAGAGAGCAGACCTGGACTGTGTCTGAGCAGTTTCACTGGGCCTGGAAGGGTGGTGGCAGAAGATCTGTTGATCTCCTCTCCTGATCCACCTGGTACTGGGATTCGGACATGTCCCTGAGGGTTGTCACTAGGGTGAGGAAGGGCTTTCTGGTAGAGATGGTATGTCGGTGTGTACGCATCTGAGAGAAGAGATCTATGCTTGCTTTTGATGGTGTCCCTGATTTCCAGCAGGAACAGGTGTGGCTTCTGGCCCCTCCGGTCTGTTTCTGCCTGCTTTTCTGTGGAGGTGGAGACTGGGTGCTGGGTGTGGGGTTGCTCTGGTGGGAGTGGCCTCTTCTTGCTCACACTGCAACAGGGGGTCCTCCACGTGCCTTCGCCATGGGGATGGCAGCTGGTTGGTTGGGGTCTCCATCGTGGGGGCTGCTCGCTCAGATACCTGCCTGGACACAGGAGCTGACTCTTGGCCAGAAGAGAGGACTGGGATCTCTGATGGGCTGCCCTGAAGAGAGAGGTTGACAAGAGGGTCTGCTCCTCGGTGCGCGGACCTCAATGCTCCAGAAGCTGCACTTGTGCCATCACACGTAGGTCTCCCGGTCAGTGAGCTTCGCATTACCAGTGTGTGCATGTGCTTCCCCAGCCGAAGAAGGACCTCGCGAAAGTGTAGCCCAAGCTCTCCGCCTTCTCTCTCCAAAGCGCCTGCTTGTGCTTGGTGTCTCGATAGAGCCTGTGTCCACATTCCGCCAGAGTAACTCGTTCTCCCTCAACCATTCCAGCACCTCATTCCTCATGTTCTCTCTTCAATGGAGTATTACCTCCTCTGCCATTCACGCGTATGCTTCTTCCTCCTCTGGCAGGGCCTTCTGGGCCTCATCAGTAGGGCTTCGAGGGTTTCTAGGGGCTAGTCCACCACACCAACCAGCAGCAGAGCACCACCAACCACCACCAGCAGCAGCAGCACCAGCAGACCAGGGAGCCAGCACCAGCAGTGTAAGCACCAGCAGAAGCACCACAGGACCAGCAGCAGCACACAGAGTAAGCACCCAACAGAACACCAGCAACAGGAGCAGCCCAGCAGAGTAAGCACCAGCAGAAGCACCAGCACCAGAGCAACACAGCAGAGTAAGCACCAGCAGAAGCACCAGCCACCAGGGGCAGCACGCAGCAGATAAGCACAGCAGAAGCACCAGCACCCAGGAGCATGCATTGCAAGCAGAAGCACCGAGCATCAGGAGCAGCATCAGCAAGAAGCCCCAGCAGCAAGCAGAGTTAGCGGCCAGGGGGTGGAGGTGGCCCTGTCCTTCTTGCCAGGGCTGGGCAGGAGTAGGCACATAGGCTTCCTTTCTTCCCCATGGTTGTTGCTGAAGAATGTGTTCTGGCAGCAGGGTCTTTCTCTGAATGGTGACCTGCTTGGCGAGCTGCTTCCTTTTATATCTGCTGGGGCTCGACACAATGCATCCTCCCTGCATGGTGCAGTGAACGCTTTGGCATTCCACTAGCATCCGTAAGGCATCGCTCGGCATCCGCTCTGGCATCTGGCGTGCATCCTCACAGGCATTTCCTCTCTGCATCCGTTCTTTTCCGCTGCAGTCCGCTTTGCTGTGCTCCCCGGAAGCCCTGGCGGACGTGTCATCCACTTCCATCCGCATTCCACCCGCTTCTATCGCTAGGCTTCATTTGGAGCAATCCACTTAACATCCTCGCTACATCCTCCCCCAGTCCGTTCCTTTCCATTGTTTGTCCGCTCTGTTTATGGCAAAAATTTGGGGCACTTTTGAGAGCGGATACATGGATGGAACATGATGGAACATTTTCTCATCCGCTGTGTCCTTTTTACATACGTTTTGCATCCGTCGGCCGATGTGACCTGGCCTTTAATTTTTACAGAATATTACTCAAAATGAAGAATATTCTGCTTTATTTAAAAACTGAACTCTTCTTTTGGCTTCCATGTAGTGTACATGCTCTATTTTTCCTTTACTGTTTTCCCTCTTTCTTCTATATCTATCTTATAAATAAATATAAGATTTATTTATTTGTAAAACATGCTTGAAATATAGGCATGTAACTTTTCCACATTGTGGGATAATTTAAAAGTATTAAATAATAAATTTGCCTCCTGCAAAACCTATGAAGATGCTAAATAAATAAAATAGCACATCTATTATCCTAAAATTCTAGAAATTATGAAATATTTTAAGTATCCAATGTGCTACCCATATTGTGTCCATCTATACAATTTGATTTCCTTTGTTTAACATTGAACAGCCTGCATCCAATTCACTTTGCATTCAGCATCTTTCCCCATATTGCCATAGTCACAGTTGGTTTATGCAACCAAGATGTTTCTGTGACATGGCCACTAATGTTGTGGAGTGAACACTTGCTTTGCCATGTCAAAGATCCCATTTGTTGCAGGCATTCTATAAACGTTCCCAGGCATTTAGATTTGAGATCAGGCTGACACCTTTGAGAACTACAGCTAGTCCAATACCCAGTGTTGGATTACATGAGTCTGACACATTTGGTTTACAGTAATAGAAGAATGAAATGCTGTGGAAGTATCCAGGAAAAGGACTTTAATGACAATTGTTTTCTGAGACCAGAAAATTTTTAATTTGGGAATTAAAATTTCAAAGTGTTCATTACTTCTACAATAAATAAATATTATTATCCCCTGAAGGCCCTTTGGTTAGAACCAATGGGACTTATATGCAAAGAGCTTGTGGACAAAGGAAGCAGTTCACTATTTCAACCCATGGAGATGGTTCCATTTACAAAGACTTCATTTTGCCAGCTGGATTATAAATTGTTGCAAAGAAGCAATGGAATTTCCACATGCTGCCTGGGTTTCCTTATGGAAAATATGTTTTGTGCGTTGTGTGGTCTATTACTGTCCCATTACTGTCACTGAGAATTATGTGTGCATGTCATACAGCCAGGAAAGCTTCATTCTCAGAAAATCTGTTTCCATACAAATATAATCTTCATTCATTCTGAAGGTATAATGAAGAGCAACTAAGCAAGACCACACCAGAAGAATATTGAAGGTCTGGAAAATAATTTTCTTCCTAAGTGAAGAAGTTATAATATATAGGATGGACTCATACTTCACTGATCAAATGCAATATATTTGTTTGTTTGTTTAAAGGATTGTCTGGAATTAGGATGGTTACTTAACTGTAACCTTGGATCCAGTCCCTTTTGCTGTAGCTTATAGACATCACCAAGAAGATTGTGATAACAACGCAATATTGACCAACAGTTGACATAACTTGCTAAAGATAACAGTCAGTCAGCTTTCTAAACAACTTTAAATAACCAGAACAAAGCTATTCAAAATGCCTTGCAAATAAAGAAGACTTCAGAATACAATGGAAGATTATCAGCCAGGAAACAAAACTGATTTATTAAAGAGATCAAGCATTAAGCTTAATCAGGCCCATATGAGAAATACATATTGTAGATGTAAAATGCTACAGAAAGACTTCCAGTATCACATACATTGAGATTAATTATGCTTATTGGAACAACTATCCTAAAATTCAGAAGCTATACAGGGGCTGATTGTCTTTTCACTCAAAGATACTTGCTGGTCTGTCCTCATGATTCTGCATTCATTTCATCCTTAGCTCACATCATGGGTAGCCTGGGTTATTTTTTTTGCTATTGCAATTCATTTTTTTTCTTCTTGTCCTAAAATGTCTTATTGCAGTGGACATCTATGCCTCTCCAGTCACTCTGTGTAACCCTCCATGGCTATTTTGGCTTGGTTTGCAGAAGAGATTGTATAGTGGAAGCCAAGGAATGCACACCAAACAGATGGTCAATGCACACCAAAGCCAGATAAGCTCTTGGGTTTCAGAAACAAATAAAGGAACCTCTCCCCTCCATGACATGCTTTGACACATTTCACCTACAGGGAGAAAGGAGAACTGGAATTAAAGAACTAGGAGAGATGGGATTGACTCCAAAGAGGGTGTGTAGTTTCCCAAAGCAACTTTTGGAGGGGGAGTGTCTCTTTATAGGGATATTGTTTCCCTCTTCAGCCAAATTCTTCTTTAGCCTAGAAGAACTAAGCTATTCTAAGAGATCCATCATACCTTGTGGAATCTACTTATACCATCCTTCCCTTAAGCAAGGTTAAGAGGAAGGAGTCCCCAGTGGACGATTATGCCTAAAAGGAATGAACCATTTCATAGACTATAGCTTCTATACAAATGGGGAAGGCCATATAAAATTTTGACATCAAATCCTTTGTACATATACTCTCATATTCTTACCTCTTCTCCCATTCCCATTTCACATTAGGGAGAATATTTAACACTAGGAGAAACAAGCCAGAGGAATTCATTGATCATTTTTATTAGCATGTTTATTAGCATCTGTAAAAACAGCACTGCTCTCATTACTGAAGCAGAATAGCATTTGGCAATGAAGCTAGTATAAAATATACCAGAACTGGAGTGTTTTCCCCCTATCTGAAGGATTAGAGGAAAGCATTCTCATACCATTTATCAGAGATCTCATGTGAATGAGCCTCCAGTGACAGGACATAAGGACTATAAGCCAAAGCTTAAGAAATGTCCAAGCCTCCATTATCATACTATAGTATAGAAGTACAAACTTAGGAAAGAGATTCCTGATGATATCTTTCTATAGTTAGACACAAGAAGGTCAAGAACAATACATGTACCTTGATCTAGCTTCTACCATTATAGAATTATGGAGCTGAAGCAGACTGCTGTGATGAAGCAGTTAAAGTATTATATAGAGACTAGGGTGATTTGAGGTCAATTCAGGGTCAGCCATGGAAATTCTTTGGATGGCTTTGGGCCAGTTGTTCTCTGTAACCCAAATTTTCTCACAAAGATGTTGTGTTAGAAAAGGGGAGGAAGGAGAACTCGGCATGAGACCTGAACTCCTGAATGAAAGATGGGATGCAAATCAAATTAACAAATAGAAATAAATGTTCAATATGCTCATGAAACACTGACATTGATTAATTAAAACCAGAAAATCCAACCCAAAAGTTACTTGGTTCTGTATGAAGAAAATGAAATCTTGAGAGAAAAGGGCATATGTACAGTAAACAGTATGGCATGGCAGTTAGAAAACTGAGCTATGCTGAGGACACCTGGTATACTTAATCTAAACTACCTAAAACATATTTGAAAGATGAACTGTGGGGTATGTCAAAGGTAAACAAAGAGATGGGATTTATACATAAGTAAACATTGCCAAATACCAATCCAGCTGTCAATGGGATTCTAGCCAAAAGGATTCATTAAGAAAAAAGGAGTTATCAAGATTCCAACATTTGCAAAAGTACTAAATACATTCTAATATTAGGCCTGTCCCAAATTCTTCACAATAAGTCAAACATCTCCCAAAATTGAAGGCAGATGGAATTCTTAGAAAAGTTGCAAAGAAGTTAGCTTTTTTTTTAAAAAAAATAGAAATCTCTCTCTCATTTTTAAAAATGCCCCAGACTGCCAATCATGTTTCCTGAGCCAAATAAAAATGGTAAAGGTTTTAATTTATTTTCTTCACAATATAAATATGCTTAGACAATATATTATGTTTCTCCATAGGTAGCTATTCAAGACCAAGGATTATAGGATTCCTCAACATTATACTTCAAGAAAGAAGATATCAGAATTTTTCATGCTTTGGGACTAGATTTCCACAACATTGGAAATGAGAAAAGTCTAAAAGAGGGAATGAAATGATTTGGCTACATGCAGATCAAGAGGATATGTGACTCTTAAATCTTCCCAGGAACTTCACCAAGCCATTGATTTGGACAACCTTAATTCTGTTACATTAGCTGCAGTAGATGTTCTTCCTGATCCCAATTGATATCTTAAATGGCAAAAATAAAGACAAACAATGCTTTCTTTTTATTTCTGCTAAAAGTTCTATTACCAATAAGGTGTTAGATTCATTGGCGAGTTTCAGCTGCACCCATCATTATTTTTTTTCCCCCAGGTTAAAAAGCCACATTTATTTTAGAGGTGGGGTGAGGTTCCAAACATTTACTCACCATTGCTACCTCACCTTTTTTTCTGCACTTTTCCTAATTCTGTTGAGTTTTAGAGATGGAACAGCCTGTAGAATCATCACTATGTTATATTTCATGCATGTAGGTATGGAAACATGAAAATTGTTTCAATTCTTTTCTTAATAATCCCTAGCATGAAATTTAAATTTTTCACAGCTGTCACACATGGGTCTTGACATACAATCCTTACCTTCATCATGATTGAAATATGCCTGAGAGTGGAGACTTTGGGCTCCTATTTTCCTGATTTCCCCCTTTTTAACATCTTTTCTTCCCAGTCACTGCAAAATAAAGCAGTTGGTTTTGTTTTTGCTTTTTATTTTTTACCCTGTGCTAAGGAGAAAAATTATCATATTCTGAGCACTGAGAGAGCATTTAATGACAGGGAAGTAAGGTTCAAGCTAAGTGTATATGCCAGCAAAAACTCCTTGATATGGAATCTCTTTTGCTTGCTTATTTAGCATAGCATCAAGTTTGTCCCAGAAAACTAAGGCCTCTCAAAGTTATTCTATCATGATGGAAAAATACAGGTAATCATTGCAAAAAAGATGTGTTTTCTTTCAGAGATGCTCCCCAGGGAGCTCATGCAGATGTTGCTAAAAAGTATTGTTCTCTTGAATATCGTTAGCTCAGCAAGAGCCCAGCTTTTGTTTATGAATGAGTGAAAAAGGCTAATTTAAAAATCTGATCTCCAATCATGTGCCCTGTATTAGCTGGAGCATTGCTTTGAAAGGTTTTCATAGTTCAGATCCTTTCTTAAAAGCCATTATAGCAGGGCGGGGTGAACAGGGAGAAAAGCAGAGCCCATGAAAGAAACTCTTCTCAGTTGGAACACTATGCCTTAGTTCTTCGTGAAGGAGGAGGCCCCATTCATGGCTTTCTAGAAGGTTTCTTTCCCCCTTTCCAGCCTGAGGTTTGAAGTAAGCAAGAGACCTGCTTTCTACCACAACTGCCATCCAAGATGGACCTTTGCTTGGAAGAAAGAGTGAGGGGAGCTTATTCAATTCCTCTGAAGCCTTTCTTGAGTGCAGGCATTGTACAGGAGTGAAATCATACCTTCAACCATTGAGGTATACTCATTTCAAGGCTGATTTCCTATCTCAACCAGGATCTGAGAGTGCCTGGTCTATGCTGGAGGGATTCAGCACAGGCACAAGCCCAACATGAGTTTTGTTGTTGTTTGCAGCAGGCAATTTTCAACACTAGGTTTTTTTGAAGGAGTGTGTGTATGTTTGTTTGTGCGTGCATGTATGTTTCAGACCATTTCTGCTCTTCTACCACCAAAAATTCCTCTTGCAGCAAAATCTGTTCAGCAAATCCCATTCAGCCAGTTTTTCAGTATTTTATGTTCTGGAGGACAGCCCAGTTTTTTATTTCCTCCATACAATCCTGAAACAAAACTGTTGTTGCATCTTGGGGGAAAGCAGGCTTACTGATTATTTTCTTTTTGCAATAGTTTAAAGAAGAAAAAACTTCTGATAAACCTAAGAAATAAATTATTTTCAGTACAGTAAAGGTTTTATACACTCTCTTCCTTCTTTCTTCACTTAAGTCTTGTCCTTTCTTCAGAGGAGAAAACTGGAGGAAAATTATGAATAAAGTTCTTTATGCTCATGAAAGAATACAGGTCACATTTAAAGTGTTGCCTGCCATAAAGTTATTAGGAGCTCTTATTCCTGCATATTCTCTATTGATACTCAGTTTTACCTCAGATTTTTGCAGAATTTTACATGCATACACATATTCTCATTTTTTTTTTACCTCTGGCAGTCAGTGTTCATCCAGGATACAACATGGAAGCTTTATTTCTCTTGCTACTGGATGACTTTTGGACACACCAGGAATGGGGGAAATGCAAGCTTCCTGAACTTCTACAACTTGGTGTTATCTTCAAGGGATTGGAGTCAGGGGCACTGCTGTGGTTCTTCTCCTTTGAAAAGAGCATAGGAGCAGCTGCCAGAAGAACAGGTAGCAAGTTAGGAAGGAGGGCACTGATTGGCACAATTACAGCTTGAGTACCAATTGTGACTTTGCCTGAATTGCACACAATCACTCATGACTAGTGACATCCTGTTTTAACTATTGTAATATGCTGTATATTGGGCAGCCACTGAAGAACACTGGGAAGCCAAAAATGGTCTAAAATGCAGGACCCCTGACAGTTATGGGTTTATGGGTTTACTTAATTATTTAGTTAACCAATATATATAAAACTGCCCATTTCAACAAATGACTCTGGACTGCAAACAGTAACACAATAGTTCCCTCTGCTTTGGATGTTACTAGATGATTGTTGTCATTTTAATTTTTATTTTATTCATTAAATTTATATGCTATCCATCTCACTGTCAAGTGAATTTGGGTGGCTTACAACAATATAATTGTTAAGGCTCTATATAAGCCCGGGAACTGAAGGACTACCTTCTTCTGTATTTATCTAACTTTCCAACCAGTTCTAGTAGGACAAACTTCTTTTGTATTTATCTAACTTTCCAACCAGTTCTAGTAGGACAAACTTCAGGTGCCATACATATATACAAGATTGTCACTTGACAGAAGCAGACATTCTTAGTGCTCAATTTCTATTCTTTGGACTCCTTCCCTATAGCAGTTCAATTAGCCTCATCATACCAAGGAAAATTTCAAAGACCAATCAATTCTGTCTTGCATGGAAAGAGGATATTCTGTGAGACTTGGTGGTGCAGTGGTTAGAATGCAGTACTGCAGGCTACTTTTGCTGACTGCCAGCTACCAGAGTTTCACTGGCTCAAGGTTGATTCAGCATCCCATCCTTCCAAGGTTGGTAAAATGACTCAGATTGTTGGGGGCAATATGCTGACTCTGTAAATCACTCAGGCTGTAAAGCACTGTGAAGCGGTATATAAATCTTAAGTGCCAGGTGGGCACCTGGCTTTTATATCTTAGTTTTTATTTGATTTTTTACAATGTTTCTATGAATCCAAATAGGATTATTTCAATCCAAATATTTGGACTGAATAGGAATAAAGGCAAAACATGTGTACAAGTAGATATAGGTTTGTTAAAAACTGTTTTAAAAGGAGACAATTACTCAGCTCCTTGCTATCAATAAAAATTAATGTTTAGTCATGATGATTCCTTTATCATCTTTACTTTAGCCAGTGGAAATTCCCCAAGGGTGAATTAGTTTCTCCTTTAGTTGGAGAAGGTAAAGAGTACCTTATAATCATGTGGGAAATATTTATTATTTCTGTGTTCTGAATTGAAAAGCACAGAAACCGAGGAACACAGAGTTTACTGTTTCCTTTATGGCTATTGAATAATTTGCATTGCTCATCCTTTATCTAGGATAGGAATAGGGTGGGTTGATTTTTGTTATTATTTTGTTTTTTGGTGACAGAAATAAAAAGAGGAACTACAAATCAATTGTCAACCCATGCTATTGTAGACAATGCTTAAGGCTAAATCAAATAAAACACAGGGGGCCATTTGGATGCTGTTGCATCATTTTTATTTTCTTATATGTACCCATTTCATGTATTATAACTATGTATATTACAGATACAGATAATCAGAGTTGGAAGGGACCTTGCAGGTCATCTAGTCCAACCCCCCACCTAAGCGGGAGATCCTACACCATTTCAGACAAATGGCAGTCTAATTTCTTCTTGAAAGTCTCAAGTGATGGCACTCCTACAACTTCTGAAGGCAACTTCTGTTCCATTGGTTGATTGTTCTCACTGTCAGAAAGTATCTCCTTGTTTCCANTCCATTGGTTGATTGTTCTCACTGTCAGAAAGTATCTCCTTGTTTCCAGGTTAAATCTCTCCTTGTTCAGTTTCCATTCATTATTTTTTATTCCTGACTTTAAAAATTGGGCAGTGGGGAAGCTAAGACTTCAATCTGTAAAGAATTTATTCTATTTTTCTGAATAAAAGTAGTAACTAAAGGCCCTGTCACACTGGCCGACGGATGCAAAACGTTAGTAAAAAGGACACAGCGGACGAGAAAATCTGTTGTTACCTCGCTGTCAAAAGGGGCAAAATTTGCATAACCAGAAGCGATAAACACGGAAAGGTAACGGATGGGGGGAGGATGAGCGGCAGATGGAAAGCGGATGCGAATAGGAAGCCTAGAGCGGAATGGATAGCGATGGGTAGCAGATGGCACATCCGCAGGTTTTCTGGGGGACCGCAGCAAAGTGGACGCGGAACGAAAGAGCGGATGCAGAGCAGATGCCGAGTGGATGAAGCGGATGCAGAGCGGAAGCCCTAGCGGATGAAGCAGATGCGGACGGAAGGCCTAGCGATGCCTAACGTTCAATGCGCATGTGGGGAGGATGCATTGCGTCAGCCCCGCGGATATAAAAGGAAGCAGCTCCCAAGCAGGTCCACCATTCAGAGGAAAGACCTGCTTCCAGACACATATCGAGTGCCTTGCCAGACTGCCCTGCATGCCTGCCAACCAGACCTTGTGTCTGCCATCCTGCCAGCCTCCCTGCCAGCCCTCCTGCCAGCCTGCCCCCAGCCTCCCTGCCAGATTGCCTGCCAGCCTGCCTCCAGCCTTGGTGCCTGCCTTGCTGCCAGCCTGCCTGCCAGCCTTCCTGCCTGCCTGCCTGCCAGCCTTGCTGCCAGCCAGCAACCCCACAACCATGGGAAGAAGAGAAAGCCTCAGCCATCTGCTGCAGCCCTTGGCAAGAGGGACAGGGCCAACCTCCCACTCCCTGGCCTCACTTCTGCTTCTGCTGGGCACTTCTGCAGCACGGGCTCACTCTTCTGGGCTGGGGCTTCTGCTGCTTCTGCTTCTGGAGGAACGCTGATGATGATGCTTATGGTGGTCGTTGCTTCTGCTTGTGCTTACTCTGCTGATGCTGCTTCTGTGGTGGTGCTTCTGCTGGTACTTTACTTCTGCTGATGCTGCTTTCCTGGCGTGTGCTTCTGCTGGTGCTTACTCTGCTGGCACTGCTCTGTGCTGGGCTTTCTGCTGATTGCTGCTTTTGGAGCGACTGAATGCATGCTGTTTCTTTGGCGGTGGTGGCTTCTGCTAGTGCTTACTCTGCTTAAGCTGCTCCTCGTACTGCTGGTCCTGCTGGTCCTGCTATGCTCCTGGTCTTGCTCGTCCCTGCCTGGTTCCTGGCTGGTCCTGCTGTACTGCCTCGTGCCCTGGTCACTGCTCGTTAGCTCCTGGTCCTGCTCATGCTCTCTGGTCCTTGCTTGGGCGGCTGCTTGGTGCTTACTCTGCTGCTGCTGATCCTGTTGTCCTGCTGGTGTGCTGCTGGTGGCTGCTGCCTGCTTGCTATGATGAATGATTCCTGCTGCTGCTATGCTGCTTTGATGAGATCCTGCTGCTGGGCTGCCTGGTGGTTGGTGTGCGAGGGAGCAGCCCCCTACAACCCTGGAAAGCCCCTCTGATGAGGGCCCATTCTGTCCTGCCAAAGGAGGAAGAGGCATATGCACGCAGAACGGGAGAGGAGGCAATACTCCATTGAGGAAGGAAACACGAGGATGGCAGTGCTGGAGTGGCTGAGAAAGAAGACTATCTATGGCGGAAGGGACACAGGCTCTACAGGGACAACCAAAAGGGAAGCAGGCTGCTTGGAGAGTAGAAGGCGGAAAAGTCAGGCGCTACACATTGGAAGTTGCTCCTCGGCTGGTGGAAAAACATTAATTGCAGACCTGTAGGGGAAGCTCACTAAGGAAATCTGGCCAAGCTGACAGACAGAGAGACCTATGTGCATTACAGTGCAGCTTCCTGGAGAGGTAGAATCCGCCACCGAGAGCTAGCCCCTCTCACAACCCGCTCGCTCTGGCAGCCTGCTGGAGCCAGTCCTGCTTTCCGGCAGAGAGTTCAGCTCCTGTCTCCAGGCAGGGTGTCTGGAGCTCCCTACGCGGAGAACCCATGGACAGCTGTTTTAACTGTGGCGGAGTGCATGGAGGACTCCTTGGCGCATGTGGTAGAAAGAAGACGCGTCAACTTCTATCACAGTCCTACCCGCATCCACCCCCAGCTCCACCTCCACAGAAAGCGCAGAGAAAGCCAGACAGGAAGGCGGCAGTAGCCATCACTGTCCTGCTGGAGCATCAAGCGACACCATTCGGTGAGCAGCATAGATCTCCCTCTCTCTAGCTGGGTCCCACTAGCCTACTCCTCATCCCTCCAACCTGCAAGCTCCTTCCTCACCAGTGTCAAGCCAGACCCTCACAGATCATGGTGGCACACCTCTCAGTACGCAGTGTGGTGAAGGAATCGGTATCATCCGAGCTGCTTTCACAACCTTCTCTCAGTATCAAATGATGAAATTCTCTCCCACCCAGTCGCAGGTCTGCCCTCCTTCCACCCCAGGTTGATGTCCCCCCATTCCAGGGCTCTTCCAACAGGCCCTCCCAACTCTCAGGGCTATGGCTACCTAAGGAGGTCCACAGCACAGGCAGTCTTAGCAATTCCAGTGCGCAGGCCACAGGCTCTATCGGTACGCCACCGTTGCCTTGTATTCCTTTATTTTGTGGGTTTCTCACTGATGCTACCTTGATGCACCTACACGTCATTCTTGTATGCCTATCTTCATTGCCATTCTTGATGCCATCTTGATGCTCATGTGTACGTATTGTCTATTCTCCATCACCGATGCCACCCATCTTCGCCAGTTCCTCACCGCAGCTGCTAGACCAGACATCTTCCCATACACTGCTCCTTTTCTCCACCTGCCAACAGCCAAGCCCAGCCTCAGTCATCTGTCGTCGTTATTTGGGGTTACTTTTTTTGACATCTATCAATGGCATTTGTGAAGGAATGGTTATTGCTTCTCCAACATCAGCGGGGGCTGAGTTCAAGGCTGTCTGAGAGCTTCTCAACACATCTGTCACCGTGTTGGTCCTGCTCGGGGCCAGGCAACCCCAGTGGGGCTTCAGACGCAGCACTCCATGCAGCAAGCCACAGCTTCCGACAGCACCTGGGACTTTTTGTGTCTTCAACTCTCTGATGACTGGTGACGTACACCTCGTAGTGACTTCGATATTAGTAGTGCGCAGAGACTGGGTTTGGACTACCTTAGTACTTATTTTGGAACATCATGTGACTTGGATCATTATTTGGCTTGTAGCAGCTTTTTGTTATTTGCAATAAAGATTATGCTTTTGCTTCAATACTTACTTGCTCATTTATTTTTTTTAATATATAGTCTTGGTGGAACTTTTGGAAATGGTTTTTATGCTTTGCATGCTCTGTGGATGGGTAAAGGTATAGCAGTGGGGTGGTGCAGGGATAGGTTCCTGTGGTTGATGAGTATATATTTGCTGTGGGATGTGGTAGGATTAGTCAAGTGTTGATTATTGGGCAGGAATATACCTGTTGGTTTAATGGGTAATTAGCTGTGGGATGGGTAAGGTTATAGCAGTGGGTACGGGCAGGATGATACTCTGTGTGATATGGGTAATTTACTGTGGGTTCTGGGTAAGGTATACATGGTGAATAGATTATAACCTCCAGTGCAAGCAGTGTGGGATTTTTATGGTCCACTTCTCTCTAGGTGCTCCTGACTCCTATTATGCCCTTTTATTATCAATAAAGATTTAATGCATTGATCCCAGCACATTTCAACTATATACACATGTATTACTCTTTATTAATTATTCTCTTCTGTTTCATTGTAGGGCCATCTCAAGCATATTTCATGTTGCTTAATTATCTCATCAGTTGTGATGACGATCAGGCTGAAGGAATGCATCCATTAAGCATCTACAATCCTGTGTTCTTGCCACTTTTTTTTCCACTTTTTGCTTTTCCATGCTTGTGGGAGTTTGCATATTCCTAGTGTTTTCAGTGTTGAGGTTGCCGCTGATCTTT
This sequence comes from Laticauda laticaudata, assembly GCA_004320025.1. NCBI lineage: Eukaryota > Metazoa > Chordata > Lepidosauria > Squamata > Elapidae > Laticauda > Laticauda laticaudata. The sequence goes on along the minus strand of BHFT01022857.1, from coordinate 6,838 downwards.
TCTTTCTCCTTTCACATTTGTAGGCTTTCTGTTGGTGCCTGCATCATTCCTCTAGTGTTCTATTTCAATTGTTTCTTTGCCTTGCCTCATTCACGCGAGGTCGTTCTCTCTTTTATTGTCCCCTTATTTGCGTTGGTAGGTTCCTAATTCGAGCCTGTTCTGCAAAGATAACTGGGTATGTCCGGGTGCGCTATGGAGATTTGTTGCAGTGATGCTTAGCAATGGTCTTCCACGTGATCCTTCCTCATGGTCTGTGTGGAGGGCTTTGCATGGTGGTTGATTGAATTAGTACCTGGAATCCTGTTGGCTTCAGGTATTTTGCCAAAAGGTTCGTTTTCTCACACCACCCAGTCGTTGCCCTGGTACAGCCTGTAGTTGAAGGGATCCTCTCTGTTCTATCTTGTGGTGAGGCATTTGCGTGGAGGGTGTAGGGCTATCAATGATTATAGGTTTTCTGAAGTGGAGAAGGCGTTCCTATCCCCTTCACGATTGATATGTTATGGGGTGCTAGCTATCTTGCTATTGGTTCGTTGGGTTCTAGGTTGTTCTGTTTGAGTCTGGGAAAGGTCCCATTGATGGAGGTTGCGTTCCAGCCCCTGCTCTTTTGTATGTTATTAACTGGTCTGTTGTTAATTACCTGGGCATGCTGAAGCTGTACCTCGTTGCCTTTGAAGCATTATTCTTGATGTATTTCAATGATTTACTTTTTGTATTCAGATTCTTGATCTCATGGCGAAGAGGACGATGCTGAAGATGTCCTTTGGTATTGATTATAAGTGACCCCGAACTTGGGCTTGGCGCTTTTTGCAGGCGCACAGGTGTGCTTGCCTATCTTTTATGGCTCGCAACGGTGTTGTGGGGGAAGTTTCCACCTCTGTATATCTACTGCTCTTCAAGCTTTGTCTTGTTCCATCCTTCTTCAGTTTGGAGGGCACTGAGTGATGACTCTTCCAGGTAATGTCTTCGATGATGGCCTAAGCTACCACCTTTCTCTAGAACCACATATGCCTGATTAGGTGTTATGTGGTCACCCTTCCAGTCCAGCTACTGCATGCCTCCTGTAATGGTTGGAATCCGTGAGAGGCCAGGTGTGCGAGGCAGAGTACCAGTGCACGCTTGTGAGGCCCAGGGTCCAGGTTGGCTGGGCCGCTGTTAAGTAATGGAATGTCTACTAGCTGGTAAGTCCTGGGATCAATCAGCACTGCTCTTCTACAACTTTTCGCTAACGATATAGCATTGGCTGGATTGGCATCCTCGATGAAGTTCTGTAATGACACGAGGTGTCTTCGTTCCTGCATGTCTCCACTTCATTTTTTTATTCTTAGCCTTGTTAGTACAAGTTCCCGTACTCTGCTCCTGTCGCATCGCGAATCGCATCTTCTACACCACAAGCTATGCTCTTGGCACGCCCGTTATTCTTGCCGTTATGAAAACAGTCTTGAAAGAGCCTGTATTACGATTGTCTTCAGCACTGTTTGATCATTGTATACGATGGTGTGGTCTACCAAAAAGGTACTGTGTTTATCGATCCAGGGTGACAGACTCTGATAGTTGTGGTAAGATGTCAAGAGCAAGATGAAGCTGCAAGAGTGTCTGCAGCAGTCTGGTCTGCTGGTGGCTGAAAATGAGCATGCAGGTGAGTCTTGCTACCCACTTTTATTAGGCAAATAGTATTAATCCCCTATGTGTACTTTTGCATCTCTAAGTCATTCACTACTAGACATTCCTTAATATTCCGATGATAGGTCCCTCCTCGAACTTGTTTTTTCCATTTTAAATTCTTTGCGAGCTGCATCCACTTTCATCCTTTCTCCATCCGTGCTACTAATGCTGCACGTCCGTTCCGCGTCCATTCCACTTCCTCCCTGTGTCCGTTTACCACTGGAGCAGATTTGAGCTGCGCGGATGCGCAGCAGATGCCTAGCGGATGTAGCGGACGCGTAACGGATGCCGATGGATGCAGAACGGATGCCCCCCGTATGCCTAGCAGATGCAGAACAGACGCGTTGGATACATTTTCCACTCAGAAAGTTTTGAGCAGCTCAAAACATTTTGAGCGGATGAAATGTCAATAGATGGATGCTGGATGGATAGCGAGGAAGCAAAACGGAGGCAGTGAGTACAGAATGGAAGCATCACGTTAACCAACGGATGGCAAGTATTTTTCTCCATTTTACATCCTCTTTCCATCTGTTGGTGCAGTTTGACAGGGGCTTTAGTTGCTATGGGTATTATTAACATTATCGAGATTTCTGGGTTTTTCGATGAAGCACATATACAGTAGCGAGTGAGGGGTTTGTACTAGAAAATAGCATGAGGAAACAAGTTATGCGCTCTGCCAGAGGCGGGGGTGTGGGCCCAACAGCAGAGCAGCGGAGAGAAAACAGTTTGGTCTTTGCTGCTCATTGCTGCTACTGGCTCGGCAGAACTGGGCTGAACCAGTAGAATACCACTACTGCCTTTAAGCCTTATTTCTTCTTACATGGGGGGGGGGTGTAACCTGACTTCTCTGAACTAATGGAAATTTTCAGTTTCGTTTGTTTCAAATGATACATTTTTCACAGATGACCAACTATCCCATTGAAATCAATCAGTGGAATTCAGCAACATATAACTAAGCTCTGGGTTAAATCTGTAGTGTTTAAGGAAAACCCACATTATGAGCCTGATTTTGGGACAGCATGAGCACACATGATTGTCTTCAACATGGTTGCTTCAGAAACTGTTATCTGGGTGTTTTTGCTTACATTGAAATCACAGCTCACAGTGCAAATACTGTGAAAACCTGAAAGGATTAAAGGTAGCCTGGATTAAAGGTAGGTTTTATTTACCTCTGATGGCTTTGAGTTTAGCCTCTTTTTCTTTGAAGTTACTGACATCATTCTTATGGTCATCGAGAGGAGCAAAAGGAGGCCTCTTTCTGAAATGAAAGCTGTTTGAATAAAGATATTTCATGGGGAAATTCAAAAGTTCTCTTTTCAAGTGTTGTTGCTAGAAGGAAAAAGTAGTTCCATTGAAACATTTTAAAAAGAAATATTTTTTACTTACACCATTTTTATCCTGTATCTTTTTGGTGGAAATCGAATCATTTCCTCCTTCCAGAAGTAGTTCCACCCCCAGCCAATCACTTTCTCTCAGTCATAGAAAAAAGGCAAAGTCCAACCACTTCTGGAAAACCTTGAAAATTGCAGCAACTTGTCCAGACAGTATCTGAGAATTGGACATGAGGAAGAAGAGGAGGAGGAGGAGGAGGAGGAGAAGGAATCTTCTAGATACACTGTATTGGCTGATTTCTTGGAATGTAGTTCTTCTAGTACAGTGGTTCCCAACCTTTTTTTCACCCTGCACCCCTAAAGAAATTTCACTTGAACCTCACACCCCCTGAAATTATAATGACAGTTAAGCAAGGAGAGGTAAAACGGAGAAAACTAGGTTTTCTATACCTTCACTATTAGAACCATTCTAAACTAAATGAAAACACAACAAATTTGTTAAAATGTGGTCCGGTTTGCAAAGCTTCAGCAGTGGCAGGAATCCTTGATCATGTGCGGTTCCTGCTGCGCTCACCATTGGAGTGCTCCCGATCCAGCTGGATTTGGGGGCTATAGTTACCCCATAGAGGTAACTGAAGATAGAGAAGACTCAGCAGGGGTCCGGGGGAATCGCAACCCTCCCCCTCAGCTGGCTTAACACCCTTTTCCGAAAGTGGTGGAGTGGCGGTCAACAATGGCCACCACAAAGAAGCTTTCATCCGAATAAGAATGTGCAGGAGGAAGCTGAAAAAGTGAAAGTTTTTGGCTAACTTTGACAAGTAATATTTAAATACCCTGGAACTTAAGTTTTATTAAAGATACATCATTCCCGACAAAGATGGAAGAAGTGGTGAATGAAAGTAAAAAGGGAAAGTTTGTTTTTTCTCATTCTCCTTCCTTACGGTGATAGCAAATGTGGAGAAATCAGAAAAACCCATTTTGCCATCAGCAGGTAATTAAATTGAAAATTGAAGCCAAGGGGACAATAAAGATTTCTGAGCATTGAAAAGAAAAAAAAACTTTTTTTTTTGCTATAAGTGGGAAGGGAGAGGAAAAGAATTAATATTAAGATTTTCTTGGAGGGTTGGAGGAGGCTGCTTGGAATTTATAAGAATTTAGAGGAAACTGAAACAAAACTTCTAAAAAGATATATTTTAACTGGAGCTTTATAACTGAACTATAACCCCAGGAAGAGAAAATATAAAAAGAGAAAGTGCTAAATTGAAATAGACTGTGGCTGCATTCTGGATTGCCTTTTTGGTTGACTTTGGGACTTTTTGGAAAATTTATTATTTGAAAGACTAAAAATATTTTGGGTTTATCTAAAAACTTTTTACAATTGGCACTACTTGTTGATGAACTGAAAATTGAATTTAAAGAAGCTAAAAGAAGAGGATCAAGAAGGGAAGCGGTTCTTTCTGGATCTGTTTTCTATTTTTTAGAAATGGCGCTTTATACCTACCAGAAAACTTACAAGAACAAGAAAGACTGGTATGAAGAAAGAAGCCGATTTAATGAACAAACAACTTTAGCCAAGGGAGAAAAGGGATAAGAGGGGAAAGAGAATGGAGAATTCAGAGATGTAAAAAAAACAACCCCAAAAGGGGAAAAATAAGATGGAAAGTTGATTTTACAATGTCAGAAAGCAACAGAATAGAGGAAATAGCAGCAGGAAAGAAAGTGGGAGATTAAGAAGTGGAGAAAGAGACAGCGGTAAAATAGCAGATGTTGGTAAGAAGAAATGAAGGGGAAAAACCGGGAAGACGAAGTTACAAAGCGTTTTAAAAGATGAAGAAACAAGAATCTATTTAGTGATATGGTAAAATAGATTAAAAAGAAAAGTAGCCAAGATTGTATTGTTGTATTTATATTGGAAATAATGTTAGAAAATTGGATTTAAATTTAATAATACAGTTTAATTTGCTATGGATTATTGTTTTAATTATATTATAAATTTATTATTCTTTTCTATTTTATAACATAGTAAGCTTCAGAATGTACTAAATAGAATCAGAATGAAAAGTATATGTTATTCTAAGTGTTAAATTTAGGGGGAAGATTTAAAGGTACTATATTTCAATTTGTGATTATAGGAGAAACTTTGTATTGAGAAAAGATAAATAGTGGGAAATATATGATTAAAAAAAGAGATTCTACAAAAGTACACAAGATTATATTTTTGTACTTATATCTGAAATAATGTTAGAAAACTTGATTTAATAATAAAGCTTAAGTTGCTGTGGATTATTGTTTTAATTATATTATAAACTTACTATATTTGAAATGTTAGAAAACTGGATTTAATAATCAAGCTTAATTTGCTATGGATTATTGTTTCAACTTATTACTCTTTCTTATTTTATAATATAGTATGTACCTTCAGAATGTACTAAGCAGAATCAGAATGAAAAGCATATATTATTTTAAGTGTTAAATTTAAGGGAAAGATTTAAAGGCGTCATACTTCAATTAGTGATTACAGGAGAAATTTTGTGTTAATGAGAAAAGATAACAGAAAATTGAAATAGAACAGACAAAAGATATACATATAATGATTTAAACTGAGAATGAAATAAATAAAATAGAATTAAGAGAGTGAAAAGAGGAGAGAAACTAATAGAAAATGTTGAATGGTAAATAAGATGCGAAATGGGATAAAAAGTGAGCATGAATTCGAATTTATGTCTGTACAAAAAGATGTAACCCGGGAAGCCGCTTTCCAAAANGCCGCTTTCCAAAAAGAAGTTTTATGTTTTTATGTTTTGTGTTTTGTTTGTGTATGTTTGTTTATTGAAAATTAATTTTAAAAAAAATAAAAAAAACCAAATTTGTTAAAATGTTGTGAATGTCTTCTTGGACTGATTGCTGCAGGAAGTAAAATTTACAAAACTATAACTGTGGAAAATGGTTTAACTTAGAAGGGTTGTATCTGCTCTGGATTTTGTTTGGTTTAGAAAGCTGAATACAAAACTAAAGGAAAGCTTTGCAAAGAAAGCAGAATTTGGAGGAAAATCCTCAGGCTGTATAATCAACAATACATGGGAGTGACAGACAATCTGTGTGGACATCGAGTTATGGTTCAGAAGTCAGATTTTTTGCATATTTTAATAAATCCCTGATGGGCAGCCTTTCAGTACCTGATACTGACCTTCACAGTGCTCAGAAACCTGAAACCCACAGGGGCAGAGTATTAAAAAAATGGGTAAGTCCATACCAAATTGATAGGGTAAGATTCTTAGTTTTTAAGTTTTTGCTTTGTGAGGAAGCTTGTGGTATTGGGCTCTTAGTTTTTAAAAATATATTGTGCCTGTTTGTGCCTCCAAGTCCCTCGTTCTGATTGGCCGAAAAGGCCATTTCCAGAAGCTGCCACTTCAGGAAACCGTCAAAAGGCCACTTCAGGAAGCCGCCAAGCGGCGGGAAGAATTAAACAAGTGACATTGGCCACAAGCCAGCAGGCAAGCTGCTATATAAAGGGCTGCCGCAGCTTGGACTATGTTCCGTATCTTTTGCCTAGCGAGTTAAATAAAAGAGTTGTTGTTTGGAACCCGGTCTCACGCGCTTCTTGCTGGACGGAACATTTTCTATAATGAACCAAGTTACTTTTCCCATCTCTGCTAATTCTGTATTCTTCATCAACCATCCATTGTGGGTTTTTGAATTTTGGCACATATAATAATCTCACCAACTAATTAGACATGGTGTTCTGTATAAAATAGTTGGCTCCAAATAACTTATGCTGATTGGTCACTAAAAACTTAAAGGGATTGGTTCAAAAAGGAACCAATCCTTGAAGCCGCACAAAGGCG
>BHFT01022852.1:0-19157 GCA_004320025.1 Laticauda laticaudata | reverse complement strand
AAGACCTGAAAGCATGAATAGAAGAGATGATTCCAGCAGACTGTCAATCATTTGGAAGCCTGCACTCTCAAATATAATTCAGATTCAGATTTTAAATTTCATTGTTCCCCCTTCATTAACTTTACCTCTTGTTCAGTACATGTTTCTTTCAATAAAGATGAGGTGAATAGCCAAGAAATTATTGATCAGCATATAATTTGATTTATGCAGCTAGCCAATTAGTATCTGTGAAAGGAGGAGCTTACTCTTGAAAATATTCTTCAAAGGAAATTATTATAAAGATAGAAACAAATGTACTGACACACATCCACAAACTTCTCTTGGTTGTCTGAAGCTTCCAGTCTGAAAGGAGATTCTCCAGTTGTGTTTGTCTCTATCTCTTCTGTTCTCCCCTTCCTTTCATTTCTCCAGCCAACAACTCTTGGGTAATGTAAATAAAACTGGAACCAGGAGAGAGATTTTTCTATCCACGCTCCTACAATGGATTGTACCACAAATATATCTCAATATGTTTATAGGATGGAAGAATCAGAACCACTAAGAAAATATTTTAATAGCACCAAAGACTATCTTCTTTTTCTATATGGACCAAAACACAACCACCTGTCCTTGCCTGTGACCTGGATTTATGCTCTGATCTTCATAGTTTGTGTGTCAGGCAACCTTTTAGTGTGCCTGGTGATTCTGAAGCACAGGAGCATGAAAACATCAACTAATTGCTGTCTCTTTAGCCTTGCTATTTCAGACCTGCTGGTATTACTGTTTGGGATGCCCTTGGAAATTTATGAAATGTGGAACAACTACCCTTTGTTATTCGGACTAGTAGGCTGCTACTTGAAAACAGTTTTTTTTGAGACAATCTGCTTTGCTTCTGTCCTGATCATCACCTTGGTTAGCATAGAGAGATATATGGCAGTTCTTCACCCCTTCCAAGTCAGACTGAAAAATATCCAGCAGCGAGCTCTGAGGATCATCCTTATCCTATGGTTTCTCTCAATCCTCTTCTCTCTTCCCAATACCAGCATCCATGGCATTGTGCTACAGTATTTTCCCAATCACACAGAGATCCCTGGCTCAGCAGTTTGTGCTGTGGTAAAGTCTATGTGGATCTACAAGAGAGAGTTAACTTCCCTCTTGTTTTATGTGCTTTCACTGAGTGTCATCAGTGTGCTCTACTGCCTGATGGGGTTGAAAGTGAGTCCTGACTAAACTATGCCTTGCTTTTCTCTACTTTATTTGACAATGCATCTCATTTAACATTGTTACAACTGACACTTGATGTATCTTTTCAGTTTTTTCATTGGTATGGAAATGTGCAGTGATATAAAAAAATACCACCATCTATAAGTGAATTGTTCATAAAAAGCCATTTTCTCATTATTAAAGAAACCAACCATCAACATTATTTGTAACATAATTTCAGCTGAATTTAATTCTAACACCTTTACCTGGATGTCATATTTTTCTGAAGATCTACTTTTTTTGTTACTGTATAAGATCAACAAGTCAGAATTCTGGCTTTAAAACTTAATATTTAATCCCCGGGCGTGCACGCGCGCACACACACATACACTATTCTAATATTTTTTCATAGGATTTATTAAGGAATAATGTCTTCAAGTAGTAGGATTCTAGAATTATTGCATGTGATCCTAATTAAAATCAGAATGAAATCTGTTCATAAAAGCCCTGTATTATTGCCTAGTGTATATACACAACAATAAACAGAGATAACAGCACAGAATAACATACTGTTTAAACAGGTGGGGGAAAAAGATACATGAAAAGATACATCCAGACCCTTGTTGGAGGAAATGATTTAAACAGCATTGTGGTTACTCAGTTTCTGAGAAATGTAGCTTAATTTTATTTGATATGTTTTAAAAAGCAAACTAAGGATCACTAGTTTTCAAGCAAAAAATATATGGGAAATTCACTTGGAGATAACAAATCATATTATATAGCATTATCTAGGATGTGACTAATGTGAATGGTACAATTAGGTTTTCTTTTTTCAAGAAAAATATTGATTAATACCACAATTAGTTGGAGGGCAGAATGTAGCATTGGCTGGGCACTTTTCTTTCACCTGTTCCCATCCCAAGGCTTTTATTTATTTCTTTATATCACAAGCAAGAAAATGTGAAACATTTGCTTAAAGGACTTCTCTAAATGTGTTTGTGAGGAAAAAAGGAGGAAAACCCCTCAGAATTTTTGATTTATTTCACTAGTATCTGATTCTGCACAATGGCGTAGAGTAAAATCTTGAGAAAAGGATACCAGAAGAAACAGTGTTTTTATCTATTACACTGTTATCCTTTGTTGTATATTCTGAGTTATCATGAGTGCTCAAACCACTTCAGTTCTATTATGTACACCTACAATGCTATAATGGAGGAAATTTTACTTAAGTGACTTTGCTTTTTTTTAATCAAAATAGGTAGGATGTATAGATAATTATTTCCAACAGGTTGCATTGATCAACAATTTTAGAAAAGGTAATTACAATATGAGTAAATCTGATAGAAAGACTGATTGATTGAACTGATTTTTCAGAGACATCATCAGATAAATTCCTTTACTTTTTCTTACTTTTCCTTCCTATTAGTTGAGAAGAGACTGATCCTTAGAAATAAAAGAAATGCAGATGAATATTAAACTATCATCTAAAAAGTCTATCACAAAGATTCTGTGTGAGTACCAAAATGGTGGTTTTATATTATTGACATATTATTAAGCTGGTAAGTCTAGAATAATATATTTTAAAAGACCATTAGATGTAATCTAAATAGGCATTAGGGCCCAGCTTGTTATTCATTATGGAAGATTTTAGAAAAGAAGAATGGATGTAGTAGGAGAAAGAAAAATGGAGTATCTTCTGTCTGAGAAGGCATTATTGTTCAAATTCCAGATAAAAGGCTCTGTTCTGGAGAACTGCTTTATTGATCAGAAGGACAAATGTATAATACGTACTTCTGCCAATAAATTTTGATTCATTGGGAACAGAAAAACAGAAAAATCTTGCCGCAATCCTATTTCTCCTTCTAAGACAGGAATGTCAAACTCGCAATGACATGTTGTCATCATGTGACATGTCACAACTTTTTCCCCTTTCGCTAAACTGGGGATGGCCATGGCCAGCACATGATGTGGCCTGTGGGCCACAAGTTTGAAATCCCTGTTTTAAGAGGTAACACTTTGATGGTACAAGCACATTTGTGTAAGTCTACCCAATTAGACAAAATGTTGCCTTGGATACTCCTAAAAAAATGGGAGGAGGGGGTAAGAGAGAGTTCAAGAAAGGAGGAACAGCTTTCAAGAAATTATTTCTATTTCCTGTTCACTTGGACAAATGAAATACAACACTGTTATATATATTTAATATAAAAAGATGTATTAAATAAATTCCCAGAGCTCATCCAGGTTTTGATGAGTTGGGAATATATTAAACCCAGAAATTATATACTTTACTCTGCTCTCATTCTCTCTCTGACAGTTGTCCTAGTAATTGTTTTTGGGGTATATTGGGCTCCATTCCACACAGATCGTCTTTTCTACAGCTTTGTTGCAACCTGGACAGAACCTCTTGCAAATATATTCAACCTAATTCATGTGGTTTCAGATAATATTTCAATACTGACCCTAAATATTTTCTCAGACTGAACAGGAAGTAGGACTTTGTAATATCAAGATGTGTAGACCCCAAATAAATCATATTAATCCAGCACATAAGGAAGAAAGTTCAATGAATGTTACCTGCTCTCCCTTCCAATAAATACAAGAAGAAATTAAATAATTAAAAATGTGCTGTTCTTTAGAACATCCACAATCAGAAACCTAAACTTCTCTGACCTAACAACAGACCTCTATCGTAAGTAAATATATTAGAAAGAAAGGGGGTTATTGTTTTTCAACAATATTGACAACTATGACCTGGATAACTGAGAATATCCATAGACATCGGGTTATTGTTTTATTCTACTATTGCTCCTTCATGGTTGGAAATATAGTAAAATTATATTTAAATAAATTGATAATTGAATTTGAAAATTCATTCATCACTCATCATTTAGTGTTCCAGTTACACCCCTATCTGGACTGGAAGGCCTTTGAGAGAATGATTCATGCTTGGCAGTGGTGGGATTCAAAAAATTTTTACTGCTGGTTCTGTGGGCTTGAGGGTGTGGCAGGGGAAGGATACTGTAAAATCTCCAGTCAGAGGTGGTATTTGCCGGTTTTCTGAACTTCTCAAAATTTCTGCTCCTGGTTCTCCAGAACTGCCCAGAACCTGCTGAATATCAGCTCTGATGCTTGGGGTCACCTTGTATTTCAGTAATTCCAATGTTGTGCACAGAGGGATTCTCTTGAACAATTGAAACCACAGTTGGTCCAAAATGCAATGGTTGTAGAAACTTCAATTTGTCTGAACTGAGCAGTTGTGGGAAGATCCCATTGTGCTCATGTAGCACAGCTGCTCTGGAAGATGCAATCGTTTCCAGTAGGCTTTGAGTTCAATTCAAGGTGCTAGTTATCATATATAAAGCCCATTATGGCACAGGGCCTGATTGTTGGTGGGGCCATCTGTTTTCCTTGGTGGCACGTACCTGGTCCCATCTATTAAGCAATGCCACTTAATGGCATTGCCACCCAGGACACAGGCCTTCTCTGTTTTTACATTAAGTATCAACTAGTCTAAGTTGCTGACTAATGTGGAATCCAACATTGCAGCATTCTAACTTCTGTTTAAACATTTCCAGCAAAGTGTCTGTGGAGATTTTTAATCATCCAGCTCATGGTTATCCCAAAGCTGCTTTTCAAAAGGCAATTGGACTTTCTTGCTTTTTTTCCTTGAAAAATGTTTCACTTCCCATCCAAGAAGCTTCTACAGTTCTAAAAAACTGAAGAAGCTGAAGAAGCTTCTTGGATGAGAACTGAAACATTTGCAAGGGGGAACACAAGAAAACACAAGAAAGTCCAGTTGCCTTTTGAAAAGTACCTTTCGGATTTCCAGCAAAGGAAAGTCCATCACCTCCCCAAACCATCATCTTTTTTTATTGAACAGAACTTGTCATTAGGAACTTGTTCCAAGGAAGAACTTCTTCCTTGGAAATTCACTTTCTTGTAATTTAATCCTACTCTTTCATGTCTTGCCTTCTCGGACAACAATTCTGTCCCTCCTTCTACATGACATCAATTCAGATGCTTGAAGACAACTATCATGCCTTCCAGAACCTCACATCAACTTACCCAGCATTTCTGATTGTTCCTTGTAGGTTTCTCTTGCAAGGTACCTTATCACCTTGACTCCTTTCCTCTGGGTAGGCTCCAGTTTGTCAGTATCAGTATTGTCTATGGAGATTTTCAGTCATCCATGTCCTGGCTGTTCCAAAGGTGATTTTTCAAAAGGCAACTGGACTTCCTTTGTTTTTACTTGAAGACATTTCATTTCTCATCCAAGAATATGAGAAGGGAAATGTCTTCAAGGAAAAACAAAGGAAGTCCAGTTGCCTTTTGAAAAAGCACTTTTGGGAGTGTATCAGTTTCATTTCTAACATGAGTTAATAAGACCTTCTCGCTGTCATCAGACAAATGGAGAATGCAGAGGAGTGATTAGTTTTCCTGACCCTCACTTTGTTGATGCAGCTTATTGTGTAGCAGCTGTATTATACTTACATTCAAGACTCCCAGATCTTTTTGAATGTACTACTTCCTAGTACAGTTCAACTCCCGGTTTCTCTTTTTTATTCTTTTTGAAGATAGGATCAGCATCTGCTCTTCTCCAATATTGTGCCACTATCTCTGTTTTCTGTGAATTCTCAAAAACAGTGAATAATAAAACATTGCACCAAAACACTTTGCAAATACAATCATTAAATGTTTCTATCTTTCCCTTTTCTCCCACCCTTTGAGAACTTTTTTCATCAAAAGTGTCTGTCCCATATGAGAATAAATCTGCCAATTAAAAATGGGGAAGAAATGTAAAGAAAAAAAATCTGTAAATGGGTAAGTTATGGTAAAAAGAACCTATTTGTGCAGTTGTATGCAGTGGCATATAGATGCTGTGATATATAGATTCTATATCCCAAAATGGAAATTTCCAGCTGTTGTGTAATACTTTTATCTGAAGTAAATATTATCATATTATTGGACTGATTTTATGAATGGCTGCAGTGTCCTCCAACCTTGGCAACTTCCAGATGTGTGGATGTCAACTCCAAGAATCTTTATCCTTGATATTTGTTTTAATTGTTGTGATTTTACCTGTTGTTTTCATCTCTCTCTCCCCCCCTTCCTCCCTCTCTCTCCTCCGTCATTCATTCATCCATTCACTCTCCTGTAGGTGTTTTCTTCTATTTGAGTTCTGCTGTGAATCCCATAATCTATCATGTGCTCTCCTGGCATTTTAGGGTGGCTTTTCTAAGTGTCATCTTTCCTCAGAGCAAATACTGGCACCCCAGACATCCCACAAGTCATCCCAATCTCAGCAAGGTATTTTCATATTAGGGGAATGCACATGACAAAGCAGGATATGCTGAAGAGTGGAGCCACCCAAATATGCATCAATCTTCCTTCAGAATTCTCGCCTGTCTAATAGCCTGTGACAATAGTGTCTGTGAAAGAGTCTCTCTTTATGAGATAGGCACCCATATATATGTGATAAATAAACAAACAAATTAAATGTCCTGCCAAAGAGTTATTGATCCATAAGGACTAAATGGAACAAGGCTTTTGACACGAAGAGATTCTAAGTATTAGCCATGGTTGAGATGGTATGCAAGATAAAATATGATGCACTATTGCTAAATTATTTTCATAAAATGATTATCCATTACAATCCAATGGATTAAAAATAAACCAGAAGGTTAAAACATAAAATACTATACCACTTTAATTAGCAATAAAATATCCATGTACAGTAATAAGTATTAATAAGGACTAATTAGCTTTCTCTAGGAAAAGCCCAACCAAAAAAGTAACATTTAAACTACCGCATATTGGAAGTTTCAATATAACTGAATGACTACAGACCAGTTGCTCTAAAATCTGTAGTTATGAAAATCTTTGAAAGGCTTGTGCTGTCTCACCTCAAAACCCTCACAGATCCGCTGTTAGATCGCATGCAGTTGGCATACCGAGCAAATAGATCGACAGATGATGCTGTTAACATGGCTCTGTGTTACATCCTACAACACCTTGAATCTCCAAATATTTACGCAAGGGTCCTCTTTGTAGGCTTCAGTTCAGCATTCAATACCATCATTCCAGACACTCTTCTAAGTAAGTTAAACCAACTAGTGGTACCTGGACACACTTGTAAGTGGATCATAAGCTTCCTAACAGACAGGAAGCAGCAGGTGAAGATAGGCAGAATCACATCTGATACCTGTACAATCCGAACAGGGCCCCCCAGCCTGTGTGCTATCTCCACTTCTCTTCTCCCTAATTCCAATGACTGCATCTCCAAACAATCCAAATCTGTTTAAAAATACTGAAGGTTTGCTTGATGACACAACCAGTGATTTTGGTCTCATTCGAGGAACCAATGACAATCTGCCATCAGACAGAGTTTATACAATTTGGGCCCATGGGTGTAACAGAAACAATCTAAAAACTGAACACATTCAAAAACCGTAGAAATGGTGGTAGGACTTTTTACGGAAGAAACCCCCTCATACCTACCCATCTCTTCACAATACTAGACTAACACCCCCCAGTATCACAGTAGAGACTCAAATTTCTAAGTTCCTTACTATATCACCATTGACCTAAATGGACACCTAACATCAAAACATCATCCCAAAAAAGCACAACAAAGGAATTGTTCTTTTCTGTGGGGCCAATTCAGGAAGGGCTCAAAACTGCCAAGGAGTTGATGATCGGTTCTACAGAAGGAATTATTGAGCTATCATCTGCACCTCCATAAGGCTGTCTGATTTTTGGTTTTCTGCAACCCCAAAAGGACAGACACAGACTCAGAAGTAATTAGACTGCAGAACTGCCAACTGCCCTTCAACTGAAGACCTGTATACTTGCACGAGTCCAAAAAGAGGGCTGTGAAAATATTTACCAGACCCCTCACATCCCGGACATTAAACTGTTTTCAACTCCTGCCCCTCAAAATTGATGCTAATTTAAGCATTGCCCACATCAGAAACAACTAGATAACAAGAAGGAGTTTTTTTCCTTGAAAGCCATCACCCCTCTGCTAACCAAATAATTCCCCTCAACTCTGGTTCAACTAGTTACAAAAGCCCCTGCACTACCTATTACTGTTAAATCTTGTCATCACTCTTTTATCCCACCCATTCCCTCCCCACTTGTGGACTGTATGACCGTAACTTGCACTTGTATACTTTATTGATTTTATATCACTGTTTCCCCTAGTATGATTGATTGGCTTAATGTACCCTATGGGTCTATCATTAAGTGCCATACCCTTATGGTTTCTCGGCTCCCTGGGCAAATTGTTCTTTTCTTTATGTTAAGGTTGAGAGCATGTACACACCAAGACAAATTCCTTGTTGTGGGTCCAATCACACTTGGCAAATAAAGTTATTCTATTCTATTTCTATTCTATTTCTATTCTATTCTATTCCCATAAACTGTAAGGTGCATTATTCTGAATTGTTTTTGAGCCATTTTCCCAGGGTGCCATGAGAAAACTGGCCATTGATCACTGTTTCCCATATATGGAAAAAGAAAGAAGGATTTCTGAAATTGTTATGAGTAATAGATGAGTAAGGGAATTTGTGTAAGAATGTTAACATAATTTTTGAAGTTATCCTTATGGACATTATCTTTGGCCTGAAGACCGAATTGACTTGTACTTTGAATTTGTTTTATATGATAAAAAGCAAAATTAAGTGAACCAAAGTGCATTTGTTCTCTTTCAGGTTGGTGCGCGCTCAAAATCTAACCCATGTTTTTCCATGCCAATTCCATGGAGAAAAAAAAACTAACAAAAGCTAATGCACTTACCCCTTATTTTTAACCAAAATGTTCTTTTCTTGAAAGACCTGCAAATGGTTCTTTCTTGAAAGCCTTGCCAAGTGCCACCACAATGGCGAATCAATTTTCTTTTAATTTTTTTGTAAAGCACTGTCTAATGGTTAAAAACAGTAATAAAGTATATTAGGCTTTTTTTTAAAAGAAAGGAACAAAATATTCCATGTCTGGGTATAACAATTCATGATATGCATTGTCTTGTCTCTTTTTATATTCTAAATAGAAAATATGGCTTGTTTCTGCTGTTGTTTCAAAACACAGTGAGTGGTTGTGCAACATATATCACTTTAGATGATTATGACATTTTTTTGGGATCAAAGAAATTCATGACAAATTTCTTTTTGCACATCTGGGCTATGCCAACTGAAAAAGGGACCGCAAATACGCTCATCCATTCCTTCGCCAATGGTCTTTGCCTATTTTTCTAATTCTTTATCACTTCCCCATGGGCTGACTCTACTTTAAGTTAATTGTAAAATAGATTTTCATAATCTGATTAAAAAGTAAAAATAAGAGTCTCCTTTGCAAATTCTGTCCCAGTCAGTAGATAAGAAAGGGGCCTGAACAACATTAACGAATTGTTGCCAGAGCAAAAGAAAGGAATAAGTCAAACACTACTCCTTGATGCCCCATGTTTCCAATCAATGACTTTTTCACTTTTGGGGTAAGATCCCCTGAAATAAAATAAACAAAAAAAAAAAAAACTCGTTGCAATCAGAAACAAATGATCCCACTCCTTCCCAGCCAACATTCCAAACTGCCTTTCAAATTTGCATTATGCATTCTTCCCTCCTTTCCAGGTTCTTGGGCGCTTTGCCTTCATTCCCCCTCTTCCTTTCCCTCCCCTTTTTACTCCCTTGTCTGTCTTACTTCTAACTCTCTTCATCTGTAATCCCCTCTTCTGTTGCTTTCTAATATTATACTTATCTTGCAAATTCTTCTTCTTCGTTTTGGTTGTTTTTTTTCTAGGTCTTAAACCTTCACTCCTCTCCCCCCTATTTCTCCCCCCTTAAATTAATTTGATCATTTAAAGAATGGCTTCCTTCTTGGTCCCCAAATCTTTCTTGTTCTGCCCAAGGCCGTTTTTTGTTTGTTTTCTCAATAGTTTCCAAAGGAATCTCCATTTTTCGGGCAGGCGTATACCATTTTTTTAAAAACTTTTTAATAATAACAACCCACCCCCAGTTAATTTGTCAATCCCTAGCTGCCCAAAACCCAAAATCCACCAGTAAATCCCAAATAATCCAAGGCTTTCTTTCTTGTTTCTTTTTTCCACGTCTCTTCCTTGGGTTTCCTATTATTTTGGTTAACCCAAGTTTTCCAAATTTAAATGTTATTCCCTGAGGGGAATTCTTTTAAAATTTCACTGTTAAGGTTTCCTTTTTGTTTACAGTTTTCCCATTCCTTAGATTCCGGCCAGTCTCCTCTATTTTTCCAGATTTCCCTGCCCTTTTATTCTTTCTCCTTTTTCCCTGCTTTTTTTTTAAAAACTTTTAAATAATTCAAGAAAATTCTTTATTATCCCTTGACGTTATTTTTTCAGTTAGATCCCTATTAATGTCAAAGTCGATTTTTTAAAAATTCTGCTTAAGCCCATGTCACAATGGGCCCAAAACCGGGATGCCAAAAAAGGACACAGGGCTACGAAGCCAAAAAATGTCTCCATCCTTTGTTATCTGCCCTATCAAAAGGGGGCAAAAAAATTTTGGCCATAACCGGATCAGAATAAGACGGACGGTGCGGTGGAAGGGACGCAGGGAGGATGCCAAAGCAGGGAACGGGAAGCCCAGTGGATGGAAGTGGATGAGAGCAGCATGGTGAAACCGCAGGCTTCCGGGGGGCCTCAGCGAAGTTGGGGTACGCGGAACGGGATTACAGCGGATGGCAGAGCGGATTGACGCGGATGCAGAGCGGAAAGGCCTAGCGGCCATGCACAGCGGAAGCCCTAACGGGGAATGCCTTGGCGTTAATTTGCGGCTGCGGGGGGAGGGGATGCATTGCGGTCCGCCCGCAGAGATATAACGAAGCAGCTAGAAGCAGGTCGCATTCAGGGGGAAAGACCTGCCTGCTGGACAGACTTGGCTGCCTTTGCCTGCCCTGCCTGGCATGTCTGCCGTGGCCAGCCTTGCTGCCAGCCTTCCCCTGCCCCAGCCTTGCTGCCAGCTTGCGCTCCAAGCCTACCTTGCCAGCCCATTGCTGCCAGCCCTGCCTGGCAACCCCTTGCTGCCAGTCCTGCCCGGCAAGCCCTTGCTGCCAGCCCATGTCTGCCCTGCCCAGCCCTTGGCTGCCGCCTTCCTGCCAGCCCTTGGTTCATGTCTTGCCTGCCAGCCTTGGGTGGGTCGGCCCTGCCTGCCAGCCTTTTGGTGCCCAGCCCTCCCTGCCAGCCTGCCTGCCAGCCTTGCGTTCCTTGCCACCTCCTGGCAGCAGCAAAACCCCCCACAACCATGCGCGGAAAGGCCACTAGGCAAGCCTCAGCCCATCTTGCCTGCCAGCCCTGGGCAGAGGGACAAGGGCTACCATTCCCGCCCCCTGGCCCTCACTTCTGGGTTCTGCTGGGGCTTACTGCAGCACGGGTCACTCTTCTGCGGCTGGGCTTCTGCTGCTTCTGGAGAAGCTGTATGACAAAGCACATCCAGCACCAGTCCACCTCCACAGCACTGCACCCTTCACCCCTGGATGAAGGGGACCCAAAAGAGGATAGGTACAGAGTATCCATTTTTGTTTTATGCTTTTGTTAATAAAGGTCTATTTATGAATTCACACACTTGGGCTTCATTTCTTTTAATAAAGTCCTTGGCTTTGGAAACCTTTTAGAAATGATTTAAGCCTTGCTGCTTGTGGATGGGGTAAAGATATCCAGTGGGAGTGGGCAGGATACCTTTGGGATGCGGTAATATGCTGTGGGATAAAAAACCTCCGCAGTGTAAGCCATAGTGGGACCTGGTGTGCCACCCTCCAGGGTGCCACCACTAGGGCCCCTTTATTATCCAATTGAATATGTTAATAATTATCCAACCACAATGTCCAACATAAAACACAACTCTTTAATTAAATACGCCCTGTCATTTGTAGGCCTAACCAAACATACCCAATTGGCCCCCAAATCTTCATCGGGTTTCACTCTCTCATGTGATTAAGACAGCTGAAGGAAGCATCCACTCAAGGCATTTTACCATCTGCTTGCCACTTCCACTGGCTCCATCTGGGCGAGTTTGAACCAGTCGTCTCAAGGCAGGGTTGTTGCTGGCCTTCTCCGCTTCATGGTGAGCTCTGTTTTGGGGCCTTACATCCCTCCCAGGTTGTTCTTATTCAGGTTTTGGCCCTGGCCCTCCCATTCCCCAGGCTCCATGGTCCCCCATTGCCCTTGCTGCGAGGTCCACCGAGGCCCTGTTCTGCAAGACTGGGGTAGCGGTGGGCGGCATTGAGATGGTGGCAGGGGGAGGGCAGCAAGGGCTTCCATTGATCCCTCCTCATGGTCTTTTGGGCCAATGCTGGCTGGTGTGTTGAGAAGTACCTGAACGCTATTTCGCCCCAGATGCCCCAAAGCATTGTCCCCCCACCCCCACCTAGCCTGGAACAGCTGTAGGTTGAAGATTCTTCTCCTTCACGGGTTGAGGAGTCTGGGAAGAAACTGGTAGGGCTTCTTGAGGTTTATGGTTGGTGAGGGGAGAAGGCGTCAATCCCACCACGATGGAAGTAGGGCCACATCTTGTGATTCGTGGGGCAGGGCGGATCTGGTAGGCGAACCCACGATGAGGTTGCGTTCAGCTCCTCCTTGGAGGTGACTAGGCGTTTGTATACCTGGGCATCTTTGAAGATGAGCCACTGCCTGAAGGCATCGATGACATGAAACTTGTAGTCACAATCGAACCATGGCGAGAGAGGATGCGGCTGGGGAAGCCCTTGTAGTTGAAATAATGGACCCCGACTTGGCTGGAGATTCAGGGCCATGTGCTTCCCATCTAATGCTCCAACCAGGGTGGATGTTGGCAAGTTCCACTTCTGATACCAACTGCTCGGCAACTTCGCTTCCAGCCTTCTTTCAGGTGGAGGGGTACTGGAGGAGCTCCTCCACGGTATTCTTTCGTGAAATGGCCCTGGCATCCATCTCTCTGACACCAATGCTGCATGTTGTTGGATGGCACCCTCCAGCCGCTACTGCATGCTCCTGTTAGCGAGGTCCCTAGGCCAGGTTGCGCAGGTGGATTGCCTGCACCGAGGCCCAGGTCCAGGCGGTGGGGCCGGAAGCTGGTGTTATGCCTTGATCAATCCCTGGTGTTCAAGGCGCTGCACAACATTCATCCAAACAATGGCTGGAGGCATCTTCATTGAAGTTCTGGAACGCCCGGGAGTGTCTTCATTTCCTGAGGCTCACCATCAAGGCTTGTTGTTACAGTCCGTCCCCTCTGTGCTCTTCTGCGCGAACCATCTTCAGATCCAGACTCTTCTTTGGGGTGTGCTCCTTTTATTTCTCACCAGGTAGAGTTCACAGAGCCTGCCAGAATGGCTTCGCCCACCATTGTTGGCAGGAACGATGGTGGCTGGCGAAGACCTTTGTTAACAATTCCACCCGGTGGGAATGACTGGATGCTGTGGAAGAGGAAGAGCCAGAATGAAGGCTGCAGAGGTCTGCCACCACTGGGCTGTCTGTCTGAAAGTGGAGATGCAAGGCGAGTTGCTCCGACCTTTTTTATAGGCAGTATTAGGTTGTCCTTTTGCATCCTCTAAGGGATCCTCTAGGCATCCTCATAGGGCATCCTGCAGGACAATCCTTATAATGCTGAGATAGGGTCCCTTCTGGTTAACGTTTTTTCCGGATTTACCGCTTTGTTTTTCGTTCTGGCATCAGCTAGGCAATCCGTTCTGTGCATTCCGTTCTGCTTTCCTCCCTGAGTCCAGGCGATGGAGTTCTCTGGATGCGGTTAGGCAAGACACCCTAGCGGATATAGCCGCATGCGTAACGGGACTGCGTAGCAGGTATGCGTAACGGATGCAGAACGACAATTGATACATTATTTCCACAGCAAAAGTTAGGCAGCCAAAAACTTCTTTGGGAGCGGATGAAACATCCCATAAACGGATGCTGGATGGATAGAAAGGAAGCAAAATGGAGGCAGTGAGTACATCGCCTTTTGAACGGGATGGCACGGGGTTTTTTGTCCGTTTTTAACATTCCTCGTTTGCATCCGTTGGTTCACTGTGACATGGGCCTTTAAGTCTCTTTAGCTGTCAGTATAAGGAAGGGAAGAAAAAAAAACCTAATCCTTTCCCTTCTCTCTCTCCTTCGCAGCTTCAAAATTTTTTGGGGGGGAATAATGTCATTAAATTTAAATCCCAGGGTACCTTATTTGTTGCTTTTGCTGTTTGACCAGGTCAACCAAAACTTTCTCTTCTTATCTTCCTCCTGTACATTTTTTCCCAGTCGAGTTCTTCTTTATGGTGGCCATTTCTGACCACCGCTACAACCTTCGGGAAAGGGAGGTAATGGCCAGCTGCGGAGGAGAGATGTGGCTCTCCTCAACCCTGCAGGCAGTCTCCCCTTTCTTCACCACCTCTATGGGGTGGCTTAGCCCCCAAACCAGCCAGCTCGGGGTGCTCCAGCGGCGAGCACAGATCGAAGCCTCGCAGAGACGAGGTTTCGGTCTGTCATTGAAGAAGCTCAAACTGGAAGTCCCCTGCATTATGCATTCTTATTCGCCATCTCTCCTCCATGGACTCCTCACAATAACAAGGATTTTCATTATTTATTCTGCTTCTGACAGTCTTACACTTTTATGCACTTTGTTAAATTTGCCTCCTTCCAGGGTCACACAAGGGCATTTTCAATGTATGTCATTGATGACTCATGAAACAGCCTGTTCTCCTGCCTACTATCAGAGGTTTCATAGCATTGGAAGCAAGGGTAGGATTCCACTGGTTTAACAACCAGTATGGTGAGCATGCGCTTTGTGCGTGCAGCATTTGTAACTCACCTTCTGCTGTAAGCCCTGTGTGTAAAACAGCTGACACATGGCAATCGTCTGTGCTTCATTAAACAACTGAGCTGGAAAACACAGAAATAAAGCACAGAGTAGAGCTGGAGTGGTCAGGTGGACACAACAGCTGATCATTGGAGTGAACCAGTTTGCTACCAGCTGATTTTGAGAGCTACCGGTTCACCCGGACTGGGCTGAACCAGTAGTTTCCCATCCCTGATTGGAAGCTATCATTACAAACTCTGCCCCTTTTATATGTCATAAAACATTATGATGAAGGGTGGAGATTGAGTTCAGATGGCATAACCTTGTTTAATCATTTTCCCCTTTGATCATCCCCAATACCTCAGCTTACTACACTATTGTATGAAGTAACAGGAGATTAATACAACATTG
Organism: Laticauda laticaudata; assembly: GCA_004320025.1. Taxonomy (NCBI): domain Eukaryota; kingdom Metazoa; phylum Chordata; class Lepidosauria; order Squamata; family Elapidae; genus Laticauda; species Laticauda laticaudata. Next base: position 3,780 of record BHFT01022852.1, on the reverse strand, counting down.
TATTATGAGCCGTTCTTGCTTCAAAGTCAGGAAGGCCTATATAAGCTAGATATTATACACATATATGCACACAAACACAGATGCAGAGTCATAGATTTGGAAAGTACTGTGTGTGTATGTGAGAGTTTGGGTGAAGATCAGAATCATGAAATTCCCTGTGGCATTCTATGGAAGTGAATGTTTGAACTTTTGAATTGAATCCTTGTTCTCACCAAGACTCTTTGAGAACATCATGGGCAGCCAAAAAATCATCCAACAAATCAATCCAGAGTTCTCATTCAAAGAACAAATGACCAAGCTTAAACTATCCTACTTCAGACAAGTTATGTGAAGTCCCTGCTTTCTGGAAAAGTTTCTAATGGTGAGAAAGGAACAAAAGAGAAGAAGATGACAACGAGGAGTAGGGTGTATGAACTTTGTTACAATAGAAATGAGTGCACTATTCAGAGACTTGACAAGACTAGCTAGAAATGGATCATGATGGAGAAATCTATTTTTGTGATCTTTAATAGTTGGAAATTACTTGATGGCACATCATCATCATATATAAATATCGTCATTGGTGTGATTCAACCAGTGTTACAACTGGTTCAATGAATGCACACTTTGAGCGCACACTCCATTTTTTAAAAAGCCCATTTTTAGCTCTAATACTTACCATCTACTACAGCCCCTGTGAATAAAACAACTGAGGAATGGCAAACCACTCTGCCACACGAATCAGCTGCGCTCTAAAACAATGACATAAAGCACAGGAAAGGGCAGGAGCGGGTGGGCGGGGCCAAATGTTCACTGGAACTACCAGTTCTCCCGAACCAATCCAAACTGGTAGAATCTCACCCTTGGATATTGTGCATGTGTGTGTGTGTGTGTGTGCTTACTGACTGCTTGTTCAGTGACTGTTCAAAGTTACCACAGCACTGAAAAAAGGGATTTACAACCAGTCCTAGACACTATGGCCATTGCAGTGTCCCCACAATCATGTGATCGTGATTTTGGCTTTTGGCAACCAACACACATGTACAATAGTCATAGCATCCTGAAATCACATGATTGTGACAGCTTTTGCAACCTTCACAGATGCTTTCTGATAAGCAAAATCAACAGGGAAGCCAGCAGAAAGTCACAGACTGCACTTACATGATATTGCACTTAATGACCATGGGTAATTTGCTTCATGACTGCAATTAGAACTGACATTGTAAGTTGTTGTGGTTATGTGCTGTTTCAATTGATGACCATACCACTTAACAACAGATTTGCCTATCCCAATTTTGGTTGGTAATTGCACACAAACATATTTATATTTATTTGATAGTATTTAATTGATAAACAGTATTTTATTGAAATCAATATAAATGATGAAACATAGTCATTTAAATTATTTAAGATGAAGAGATACAGAGGAATGTACCACCAGGCATGGGATAGCAGCATCAGTTTTATGCTGTAAGTTAGGTACTTTCTAGAAATTAACAACCAAAATGTTATGAAGACAAATTATATTATGCAAGAATTATACAGTTATGTCAAAGTGCAAAACATCAGACATTTTATTAGACTTTTATTCCTTTAGGGCAAGTAAGTATTTAAAATATCAAAATTCCAAACTATAGAATTGCACTCATCATTTAAACAAATCCACCATCAGAGGTCAGTCTTGTACTATAGATCCAAGTCAGATCCTCTTTCCCCCTTGCCTGCCCCCAGTTTTGTTCTCCTGTGTGAGAATGTAGATATTATGTTTTATATTCACATGTATTATTCGAAAGTTCTTGACCATGCATTTAATGAACAAATATATTCACAAATTCTGGAAGGCTCATTCAATTTCATTGTACACATATTGCACACTGACAGTAAAGGTTTGAACTTGAACTTTGGCTGGCAGCCATTCATCGTCTATGGTCTGTAAATCTGTGAAATGTTTATTTAATATCTTGGTGGGGGGCAATGAATACGATTGCCCAGCTTTCACATTAGGAATGTTCACTTTTAAATGTAGACATGAAGGAGCTAATGAAATTCCTTACATCCAGTGGTGGGGATTAAAAAAAAATTACTACCAGTTCTGTGGGCATGGCTTGGTGGGTGTGTCTTAACTTGGTGGGTGTGGCTTGGTGGGCACGCCAGGGAAAAGATATTGTAAAATCTTCATTCCCACCCCACTCTTGGGGGAAGGGTACTGCAAAATCCCATTCCCTCCCCACTCCACTAACCTGCTTTCCAGCTCTGTTCTCCATTGCAGGGCAACAAAAGAAGACCCAGCTGGGACTCAGGAGGGAGAGAATAGATGGTGGTGGGGCCAATCAGAGGTGGAATTTGCCAGTTCTCTGAACTACCCATTTCTGCTACCAGTTCTCCAGAACTGGTCAGAACCTGCTGAATACCACCTCTGGTTCCATGTCAATTCTTCTCATGGAAGAGAGAGGGAGAGAAGGAGAGAGAGAGAGCAAGAGAAGAGGAAATAGATTTTTTTGATACGATTCTTACTTTATATGTTTCAAGTTCTTTTACTCTCCAAAACTCATTGAATCATAAGAGCTGGACAGAATAGAAGCCTGTACAAAGACCTTAATTAAATGGCAAAGCCACTATTAGATCACCCAGTAGAAAGGAAAGAAAGAATTATTGCATTTTATTTACTAAACATTCCTACTTGAAATTATTTATCTGAATCTACTATTGAAGAAGGATGGACTGGGATACTTCAATGGCCCCAAAGTGGCAAGCAGCTAGATTTAACCTGTCAAACAATTGCAAGCAGAATTTTAGGGATCAGGTCCGTACTGTAAAAATGTTTGTTAATATTCTGTGTTAAAGATGATTTTTAGTGGCTCTTAATTCTACCATGCTGGGGTTTACAGCTGAGACATTGTTTAAAACTGTACAGTGTAATTTGCCAAGGAACCTCTTTCTGGGCTAAAAGATGACTCAGAAATTATTTTTTCATTTACAACATACAAATCAGTTTGAGTGTACAGCTAGAATGGATAGCTAAATAGATGCCTTTCATTCTGAAGCAGAAATGTAGCATTGCACCATTCTTATCTATTCAGCCATATAATAGGGCATGCCAGGATGTTATGCTACTTTGAGTGAAGTCCAAATAGTTTTTCCCACCTCTGCATGGACCATTCTTTCTAAAGAGCCTTTGTGTGTTTCACTCAAGGCTTTTTTTTTATTTATTTAAATAAGTAACTGTTCTATTTCAGAATGACCTAAGGAGCACAGTAATAGAATTAATAAAAAGAGAGAGAGGGTTACTTCATAATTACTGACCAGCTCTAGGCTTGCAAATTCTCCATTTTGTAGTTTCTCTGTTTCCAAAAAGAGCCCACTTAAACAGCAAAGCATTCACTGCAGTTTCCAGGGAGATGCATGATTTGTGTGGAATCAGTTGAGCTTCACTACAAACACACAAGAGAGATTTTCCTTTGCTCAGATTTTTGAATTATCAAAAAGAACACTGGCAAGAATGTGTTCTCCTAAAAGTTGTACTGGGCTATCTCTTTTTCTAAAATCCACTGTTCCAGTATTCTCAATTCTTCATTCTCCAAATAAATTAAGATATAAGGACAATAATCATTAGGACTATGAGAGATGACACTTCAAACCAGGGGACTCACACTGTTCAATTTATTGACCTCTTCAGGAGGTTTTGGGGTTGGTCAGCAACTCCTAACATTTATTATATTTTATTACTTTAAGCCCATGTCACACCGCCCAACGGATGCAAAAAGGACACAGCGGACAAGCAAAATGTTCCATCCGTTGTTA
>BHFT01022848.1:0-21653 GCA_004320025.1 Laticauda laticaudata | reverse complement strand
GATGGCAAGTGTTTCTCTCCGTTTTACATCCTCTTTCCATCTGTTGGTGCTGTGTGACAGGGGCTTTAGCCTACCACAGGGCTGTCAAACTCCTGGCCCATGGGCCGGATGCTTCACACACTGGTCACACCCATGCCCGGTTTAGCGAAAGGGGAAAAAGTCCTGATACATTTTGTGACTCTGCCGTGACCATGTGAATTTGACACCGCCGATCTACAACAACTTTGTAATGTAGGTTAGACTAAAAGGTAATTTTGATTTTGTTACTAAGTAGGATATTAAAGCTAGATCTTTTCAATACTAGCTTGGAACTGAAAACACAACATTGTATTTTGTAACACAAGGTTTGACAGGCAAAAAGCCTCGATAGTTATAGTTTAGATTTGGAACCCAATGTGCACATAAAACAAGATTTATAATCAAAAAGAGTCAGTTTGCTTATGAAGGATGAAACAAAAAATCTTTTAGATCCCTTGCTAACTTTGCTATGCTTGCTGTTGCCGAATTTAATATAGCCTCTATCCTCTATCCCTAGCAGCAATCCACAAGTTTTCAGGCTGGGTGGCTCCAAGCATTATTTGGCTATGTTCTATCTTTAATGAAGTTTAACAATATTGTTCTATGGATGTAGTTATGCAAGGTAAAAGGAAGCTGCTAATGGCAACCATCTGCCTGGCAGAAATGGCCTTTACTCAGAGTGTGCAGGATGTACATTGTTAATGGATGAAAGATAAGATTGTTGGAACTAGCAGGTGTTCAAGAGAAAGGCAACTGCTCAGGTACATTCCAACTAAGTGAAGTACTATCAAGTGTCATAAAACAAGCACATTTTAGCTATCCAAGTACATTCTCAGGTTGAAGATATTAATGTACCCAAACTATGCACTTTCCCCTCCCTGAAATACAACTGTCTTCTGGTTGCCATCTTTCTTTTCAAACATGAGCACTTCTTTGCTTTTATTTCTTAAAATTCTCAGCAATATCCTAGCTACGTAGAGAATCCTAGGAGTTAAAAACCACATATTCTCAGGATGCTTATCTGGACTGGGTATTCCAGATATCATAGTCACATTATATCTGAAAGAAACCACATTTGGGAAGGGTGATCTTTGTAAACAGAATAACAGAATCAGCCATCCCCTCTGTTAATATAAAAAGATGTATTCTACTGTTCACAAGAAATAGCATATCAAATACTCTCCAATCAAATTGACTTCCAATGTGTACTGAGTCAACTGTTACAAATGATAGCTTGCTGAATTATTTGGGACACACTTAGCCAGCAGATGATAACCTGGAATGCAATGAGATCAATAAGTCTATTTGGCTTCCTTCATGATCCCTGCCCCATCAATATTTTAAAATTTAATTGTGTTACAAAATAAAACACCAGTCTCTGGCATTATATTCATTTCCAGCAATTCTCTTGAACATTATAAAGGCCCTACCATTCATGCATAAGTAACTTGAATGCTTGAGAAATATTATACTCCATTAAAGTAGAGGTAGTCCTTAACTTACAACCATACATTTAGTAACTATGAAGTTACAATGGCACAGAAAAAGTGACTTTTAATTGTCATATTTATGACTCATAGCAACCCCACAGTCAACTTATCAAAATGTGGGCACTTGGAAATTAGCAAGTATTTACAATCCTAGGATCTTTATCACCATTTGTGATCTTCCCAGCTGGCTTCTGACAAAGTAAATGGGAGAAAAGTGGATTCATTTAACAATCACAACTGTTATAATTTTCTTCACTGTTACAAAAAGGGCTGAAAAATTGGATATGATTCACTTAACAACCGCCTTGCTTATCCACAGAAACTCTGGTCTCACTTTGCGGTTTGAAGTTGAAAACTATTGTCATACTGAAAATATGTTCTGCATTTGCTCTCAAAATTCCAAATGTGATCTTTTTTCATCTTTACCTTTTTATTAGTTTACAATATAAAATACAAAAATATAAAAGCTAATAATAGGAAAAGTAGTGGAGGAAAAAGGGAAGAAGAAAAAAAGAAAGAAAAACTATTGACTTTCAACTCCCTTCATCACAGAATATGAAGTTACATAAAAAGTAAAACATAAGAAAAAATAAAAAATAAGTAATGTTAAAAAAGTAACACAAGGAGTGTGCATAAGTGCACAATCGTTCCTAGCATTCCTGTCCTATTGTCCCTATTTATTCTTACCTATTTCCTGTATTCTCACTCAAGTTTATACTTATACCTATTATCTTATAAGCGATTGACAAATCAAATAAATAAAATAAAAATCTCAACTTTTTACTTTTTATGTGCTCTTAACCTAAAAAGGCTGCTGATCCCTGAACAGAGGGCAGTGTTCAGACGCTTCAACAAGTAGGTGAGACAAAATAAAGGGGGCTATGTTGTGACTATTTTTTAGCAACATTGTTGGCCCTTAAATTAAGGACAGTTATTATTTAGAAATTTGAATAACTGTTGGCATTTCTCTGCTGCAGTTCTATAAGATTATTTAATTGAAATCCAGATATACTATTGCCAAAATTGTCAAGACATAAAGTATATAGTACATGGCTTCTGGAATTCTTTCCAACCTCCTTACCAGCAGTGATTATAACAGTATAGTTATCTATACATGTGCTTTGTCTTGATGGAGAGCCTGGAAGAATAAATGAATGGAGTTTGGAAAACAGTCATTATCAACATTCCAATATGCTGTCCAATTATCTCTCCCAAAAGGATATATTTTGAGTTTTTCCTCCACATCCCCATATCTGATCCACCCCATTTTTCAAACTTTCGAGCTTTTACCCACTATTTCAAGTACACAAAATCTGACCTGATTCCATTCAGTTTACAAAGAGTTATTCTTCTGATAGACAGAGTTCCCAGGCTCCTATTCAGTAGATACTTTCTTTCCAACATCCCATTTGATTGGAATTTTAAAAAAAATACCATTACCAATTTTAAAAAAAACAGTAACAGTGATCATAACAATAAAATCAGATATACTTTCAATAACCTGTGAAAATAAAAATGTTTTTATTTCTAAAGATTACCATGGCCACTGCATATAAGGAAAATCTGCTCAAAATGTTCTACCGATGGCATCTTCCACCAGTCAGATTGGCCAAGATGTATAAAATTGCTGGAAATGTTCAATAGAATGGGGAATGTATTACTATGCATGATGCTGCTGCAAAAAAGCTCAGGAGTATTGGCTTAGGACGGGGAAGTGGCTGGAGGAAATGTTGGGTTTTAATTTTGGATCACCAAAATGTTTTCTATTAGGAATTATGTCAAAAAAATACAAGAAAGATGCGCTTTATTTGCTTATACACATTATTATTGTATCAAGGATAGCATTTGCCCAGAACTGGGAAAAGACAGTTATGCCAAATGAAAAAGAAGTAACCAACAAAATCTTGATATGCGCTGAAATGGACAAGTTAACTCTAGAAATGAAAAACAAAGATGAATTGGCATATTATGCAATTTGGGAAAATTCTATCATTGGTGGGAGCAGAGAGGAAGGTCAAGTTGGAAAAGGAGTTGTTGAAATGATAAATGATTGGATGAGATGAAAAGAACATGAATGGTGTTGGAAATGTAATGTATATATGTATATATTTGAATAATTGTTTATACGAAAATATATATATGCGATACTGATCCAAAATTATGTCAAACTGACTTCACCATGTTCAATGTTTTTAATTGTTTTGTTCAATAAAAATTTTTTTTAAATGTTTTTATTTGTTTCAATTACTAACACGGAGAGACACAATATCCTGTGAAGGATATTGAGCTGTGAAGCTCAAACAAGATTTCAGTTCTAGATTCTGGTTCTGAGCTGAAATTGGACAGCTTATTTTAGGTTCTACCAACCTAAAGTACAACATCCAGGCTCTGGGTCTGAAATGAAATTACTGTATTTAGTAGCTGGCAACTTTCCACTGAGAATAATAGTACAGTCCGTTCTAAGTGTCACTGTTCTGGAAAGACGAGAAAATATTGGACAGAATTCAGAAAGAAGGTACAAGCAATAAAGGAGATTGAAATAGCAAACAATATAGGAAAATCTGAAGCATGAGCTAATTAAATTATATTAAATTCAGTATGAAATATGATTTATGCTTGTAAGTGAATACATCCGTGATAATGTACCAGTTCTTTCCTTTTATCTACTTAATTAGTTACATAGATATAAAACACTTCAGTCCAAATACAACAATAAACTTTGAAGTCAGGTCCTGCCTTCCAAAAAGAGTTGGACCAAAATGTGAGTGAATCATGCAATATAGAGCTGATTACATTAAATTCAATTTTAATTAAATTAATTAAATATGATTGTGCTTAAGCCTTCTGTCATATTAAAAACTAAAATTCAGTGGCAATATTTAGATAGGATCTGCTCAAAGCTTGGAAGTAGATGACTGGCTGACAAATACTTTAAAGAAATATTCAGTTTTTATGGGTGTGAATGACTTCTATACAGAAAAAAAGTGAACTTTTTACCTTTGACCACTATGGAAGTTCTATCTGAGGAACCTGATTTCCACAGCCCATATATGTGCACCCAAATTACTCCTGCAGGATGCAATTTTTGAACATATGGGTGAACAATTCCAAATATATGCCATGCACATAAATTTCAAAATATTACTACTTTAGGAAAAGATGCCCAGATAAAAGCTCCATCTTACTCTTATCCTAGGAATAGGAACTGCTATACTGAAACTTCCTAGAGAAATTAGGGCTACCTATCCAAGCTGCAAACTCCAGAGAACCAGCAATTGCTATCAGAAACCCTTTGCTGCCATTGAGTAGTTATCCTGTTTTTTCCCTCAGCCCAGATATGGCAGCCCTTGATAAATTAGGGACTTTAATCAGGAATTCACATGAAAGCATAGTTAGTTGTTTTACAATATTTTTCTTCCAACCACTGTATTGTCACATACCCTTACATGTATGTCACATAGCAGAACTCAAGTGACCATCCCACCTTTCTTCTTCAGTATCTCTCACCCCAAACCCACATCCTCTTTTATATAAAAGAGTAAAAGTCCACCACTCACATACCTCTGACTCAGAAGTCTGAGAATATTCTCATCTTCTTAATAGGGCAAAATCCTTCAGATAACATTTCACTTATCTTAAAAGAATCAACCAGCCTTTCTTATTGCCAATTAAGGGTTTCAAAATCCACCATTTCCGATAAATCATCTCATTTTAAATTTTTCTATTAAATTTTTCTTCCACAGGTCTCACTATTAATCTTCCACAGGTATCCTTTTTTAATAGGGGTAAAATCCTTCCATAGACTTATATCTCAACAGCCCCTTTTTTGCTAGACACCACGCGAGTAACTGAAACTTATGCTCACAATGCCATATCACAATCATCAGATCTACACGCTATTTTCTAAAATTCATATCTGTTCGCCAAAGAAAAAAGAACGACTGTAACTACTATCGAGTTTTCTTTGGAACCTCCATCAACTTTTTGCCCTGGGAACAACATTCACCCAATTTTCTTTAATGTAGTGACCGACGATTCCAGGACAGGCTTGATAAAGTCGACTAACAATTCGATTTCCACAATCTCACCCGAAAGTTCCCATTTGTTTGCTTCCTCCAACTTAAGACAACCACTCAAATAAAAAAAAAAAAAAACAGAAGGCAGACACGGGGCAAGCCCAGCGACCGAGCAAGCCCGCCACAAAGTCACTATTCTTGCCCCACCCTTTCCCAAACAAGGTACAGGCAAATAGGTCCCAACCCCAGCGGAAAGCAGGCAGCCTTGGGTTTGTTGGTTTGTTTTCCTACCTGCCCGCGTCTAAGAGGCTTACTTGCCTCATACGCTTTTCCTTTGGAGCTTCTTACAGCAACGGACAGTTATTGCCGCCGCAAACCGGAATCAGGAAGCAGCTGCCGAGCAAAGCCGAAAGAAATCCACTTCTGTCGCTTCCTCTCGCTGGCCAACTCTTGTTAATTTATTTGTTTTGCACTTCGCTCGCCTCTGCCACCGTGCCTCTTGGAGGACTGACTCATTAAAAATCCTGGGCAAAATTCTTGCTAGGAGAGAGAAAAAAACATCCAAGACAGCCTTAGGGTTTCATGGAAATATACATGGTCCAAAGTGGGATGTTTAAAGATATTTTTGGTCAGAATTTGTAATTTGAGTACAGAAGCCCAGACCTCATCATCAAGCGAAGCAGTGCTGGAAAGTTTGCAAGTAACAGTGACATATTGATATTAGAAGATGTACAATATTTTGGTATCCTTTTAAACCATAAGGTTTTCTTTCATTACAGGATATTTTCATTTATCATATTTTCTAAATTTTCTAAAGCACAAGATAAAACAAAAATCATTCAACAAATTTAACAATCAGGCGATCATCTTCAGGGTCATGTAAAAGAATTTGTTGAATCCACTGAATAAAATTGCTTGGATTCATTCCTGCAAAGAACCCTTGGCTGGTTAGAATAGAATAGAATAGAATAGAATAGAATAGAATAGAATAGAATAGAATATTTTATTGGCCAAGTGTGATTGCACACACAAGGAATTTATCTTGGTGTAAATACTCTCAGTATACATAAAGAAAAGATACATTCATTAAGAATCAAGAATCATAACGTACAACACTTAATGATAGTCATAGGGTACAATCAACAATCAAATCATATTAGGAAACAGGTGGGAGGGGATGGGTGATAAGGAGTGGTGAGAAGATTAACAGTAATAGTAGTGTACACTTTGTAAATAGTTGAACAGTGTTGAGGGAATTATTTGTTTAGCAGAGTGATGGCTTTCAGGAATAAACTGTTCTTGTGTCTAGTTGTTCTAATGTGCAGTTGTGAGATGGTTGTTGTGAGATGCCCAATAATTTGGGAACAGTTTGTCCCTGTTGGACCTAAGAAAATGGACAGGATCCTCTTCTCTCAACGTATGGTGACTACCATTAAATTAGACCCTTGTCCTTCCTGGCTGGTGAAAGCCTCTAGGAGGGTGACCACCAGGTGAATTCATGCATTCTTCACTGCAAAAGGGTACATTCTTGGGACCTTTTAAGAAGGCCCAGTTTCTCCTCTCTTTAAAAATGTCGCTCAACTTCTCCTGCCTGGACAACTTTCATGCAATCTCCCATCTTCCCTTTTTGGGAGGGAAGGTGGCTGCTGATCAGCTTCAGGGAGTCCTGAATGAAATGGATTTCCTGGACTCTTTTCAGTCAGGATTCAGACCTGGCTATAGGACAGCCCTGGTTGCACTCAAAAGTGATCTCTGGTAGGAGTGGAATGGTAACAGTGCAACAATTCCTGCTCTCCTTGTCTTCTCAGAAGTCTTTGGTACTATCGATCCTGGTATCCTTTTAGGCCAACTAAAGAAGCTGAGGCTAGAAAACTATGTTTTGCACTGGTTCAGCTCCTTCCTCCAAGGTCAGACTCAATAAATATTAATAGGATCCAGCCCCCGATATCATTTGTAGCATTCCACAGGACAACATATTCTGTCCTTTTTAAAAATATCTACATGAAGCTATTAAGTGAGATCCTCTGTCACCATTGCTTGAGATATCATCAATGTGCTGATGATGCTCAGTTCTACATCTTCACACATAGTGATCCAAATGATGATGTCTCTGCCCTCTCATGATACCTGGAAGTTGTAAAGAGCTAGAGAACAGACTTTGACTGAACTCTGGAAAGATTGAGTGGCTTTGGCTACATAGAGCTTCAGGATCATCCTTTTTGTTATCCTTAGTTCTGGGCATTTCTATACTTCCTCATTCAGACCCAGTTTACAACTTAGGAGTTTTCTTGAACTTTTGTCCCCTGCTTGAAGAGCAGGTGGCAAGTGTGAGTAGAACTTTTGCACATCTCTCATTTGTGTACCATCTGTGAACATTCCTTGATCATTACTCAAGCCTTAGTCATCTCTCATCTGGAATAATTCAACAGCTCTACATGAGACTGTCCTCGAATTCTATCTGGAAGATTCAGCTGACACAAATGTGGCTGTGAGAGCAGTCTTCGGAGCCCCTAAGATGGATAGTTGGAGAGCAGAGGGCAAAGGAGCAAATATATATGAATCTTACATCTTTGCTTCACAAACTTCCCTGGCGACCAGTCTGCTTCCAAATACAGTTCAAGGTGTGAGTTATGACCTTTAAAACCCTCAATGACATAGATCCAGGCACTTGATGAACTGGTTTGTCCCTGCTAGGACAAGCTTGTCCTATTTGTGCTGGCAGAGGGCCTATCGCAGACCCCGTTGGTCAAATAACTCCAACTATTGGGATCCAGAAGAGCCATCTTTGCTGTTATGCCTGCCTTTTGGAACATCTTACCCTCTAAGGCAGGGGTGTCAAACTGGCGGCCTGTAGGCCGGATGAGTCATGTACACACTATGCTCACCCAGCTCTGCAGAAGGGGAAAAACATTGCAATAAATCAAAGGACAGCAATGTGACACTGCAAGTATGACACCTGTGCTCTAAGGCAAGATCTGTTCCCGCCCTCTGCCAGTTGGCTCTGGGACAAATGGAGTAGTTCATGTTCGAAGTGGCTGCTGGATTTATGTCATACTCCACCTCTCCCTTGCCCTCTGCTCTCCATCTACCCATCTTTTTGTTGTTTCTCCATCAGGGTATAAAGAGAAAATATCTGCTGCGAACTCTGGGTAGGATCAGGAAGGGCATCTGACCAACAAATGCTCAGCTCCTCTCAGTTGCCCTGACTTCTCCCCGGAACAAGAGATTAAAATCATAAAAAGAAAAAATGTATTCCTGTTGTTCTTTTTCATTGCTTATTATACAGTTCTGTTGTTTTACTTGTTTTCTTTACTCTTTTCATTTCTTCCTTTTTATTATTGAAAGCTACGTAGAACAGCTCCTTGGCAAGATAGTCAGCAAATAAATTGAACAATAAATAAAAATTAAGCCAGATTTTCACAGCTAAGAGTTTTAACGTCATTATTTTATATAATTAATTAATTATAAATAAAATAACTTTATTTTTATTGAAAAAGAGAAAAAATGGAACCAAATTTTCCATTGCAACAGAAATTGCCAAAATAAAGTTCAAGTTCAAAAAAGACTGAATCCAGCTATAGGCTAGAAGAAAAAACAATGCTTCAACTGCTTTAATCTAAGCCAAAAAATATTGGTTCAGAAAGTGGGGGCTACAATATGACTCATCCTCCCAGTTCCCTCCTGGTCATGTAACCCAAAGCAGAATTATTTTAAGGGGAAAATATTCCAAATGTCATATTTCCTTTCCCTCATCTTATTATGCAACTGAGAAACAAGATTGTTTTTTTTTTAAATTGAGTTTAACCTGCAGAAGTGATTGCATTAGGTTTGTAACTACTTCTTTCTTTCTTTGTTAAATTTATTTGCCACCTATCTCATCATGGACTTATTCTAGGCTGCTTTACAAAAATGAAAGTGTAAACAGAAGTAAAATAATAAACAATAACTAAGGAACACAATATGGATAGGTGATAATGATGATCTTAATATCCCTGATTACCATAATATGGAGGGTGAATTCTATTGGACCTTAGGAAGCATTACCAACAACAAAGCTAGCAGAGGTGATGATATTTCAGCTCAACTATATAAAATCTTAACAGTTGATGCTGTAAGTGCTATGCCAGCAAATTTAGAAAACTCAAGAATGACTACAGGGTTAGAAAAGGTCAGTTTATATTCCAATCCTAAAGGACAAAGAATGTTCAAAATTATCAAAGTTAACACTCATTTCACATGCTAGTAAGGTCAAAATCCTACAAGGTTACAGCAATATGTGAACTAAAAACTATTAGAAATACTATCTGGATTTCAGAGGGAGACGAACTAGAGACCAAATTGCCAACATTCATTGGATTATGGAGAAAGCAAGGGAGTTCCAGAAAAACATCTACTTCTGTCTTCATGACTATGCTCAAGCATTTGATTGTGCAGATCACAACGAATTGTGGCAGGTTCTTAGAGATCAGAGTACCAGACCATCTTACCTATCTCCTGAGAATTGTGTATGTGAGTCAAGAAGTAAGTTAGAACCAGACATGGAATAACTGATTGGTTCAAAATAGGGAAAGTAGTATGACAAGGCTATATTGTCACCCTGCTTATTTAATTTATATTTAGAGTATATCATGCAAAATGTTGGGTTGGATGAATCACAAGCTGGAATTAAGATTGCTGGAAGAAAGATCAACAACCTCAGATATGCAGACAATATCATTGGCAGAAAGTGAAGAGGAAATAAAGAGCCTCTTGATGAGGGTGAAAGTTGGCTTGAAACTCAAAATTAAAAAGAACTAAGATTATGGCACCCACCATTACCTGGCAAATCAAAGGGGGAAGAAATGGAAGCAGTAACAGATTTCATTATTCTTGGACTCCAAGATAACTGCAGATGGTGACTGCAGCCACGAAATTAAGATATGCTCCTTGGGAGGAAAGCTATGGCAAACACCATGTCAAATGCAGAGATTATAAACTTGCTGACAAAGGTCTGTATAGTTTTTGATTTTCCAAACCATGGTTTTCCTAGGAGAAATGTATAGCTGTGAGAGGTTTGGACCATAAGGAAGGCTGAGAGCTGAAAAATGGATGTTTTCAAATTATGGCATTGGAGAACACTTTTGAGAATCCCTTAGCCTGCAAGATCAAATCAGTCAATCATAAAAGAAATCAACCCTGATTATTCTTTGAAAGAAGAGATACTGAAGCTGAAATACTTGGGCTGTCAAATGAGAAAAGAGAATTAATTGGAAATTACCCTAATGTTGGGAAAGATTTGAAGGCAAAAGAAAGGGATGGCAGAGAATGAGATGGTTAGTATTTTGCAAAGAAGCATATTTTCCTAGTTAAAACTCGAATTATACATGCTTAATTTAAGGTAAAACCCAAAAAATACAACTACTACAAATCTACATTTCTGTAGCATTTTAATAGTTATTTAATCAAATAAGAACATTTATCATATATAAGCACATTTAAAAGGTGAAAAGCAATGAAACCCTGAATAATTTCCAAACACATTTTGTACTATGTATCTTTTTTCTATGTTCTTTCTTATATATTCAAGATGTTCATGTCAAAAAGGTTTTCATTCAGCAATCTATTTCAACTTTTTAAATTATTTTTTTCTAAGTCTATTTTCTAATGCTAATTACATTGTACAATTTAACTGAACCTAATGATTAGAATCCCCATCCAGATAACTGAACCCTGAAAGTGATACAAAACAACCTAGTTCTCATTAAAACTGTTGCACTTTCTATTCATTTATCATATTAATAGTGAACCAAGTGGGAAAGACATCCGTTCTTTCAAGAACAGCTGGTTGGCCTCACAGAATCAATCAATCGATTATTCATCTTAGGTTCTTAAAAACACTGATAAAAATTATACGGTGTTTGATGCCAGAGTAAATAGTTTGTTGTTTTTTATATGGTTTCAATGTGGTTTCATTTTGGATCTCTTGGAAGTTCATTTCTATTTTGTTGTTAATCCAAGTTCTTAAAACTTAAGCTTTATCAACCAATTTATTCTGATAAGTTATGATATAACTTATATCAATGATACACCAAGTTCCTATTAAAGATTGTTTCTTGCCCAACCTAAAGCAGAAATTATGCAAATTATTAATAAAATTGTATTCATATTTAAACCATGTACTGCACCTGAACATATGTGATTTAAATAACACCTATGGTCCTCCACATACAATAAAATTTTATAAACATGTAGTATTAAATAAGCAAATAGTTAATAAGATTCCTTGTTTATAGTCTAGTTCTGCAGCATTTTTCTCCACATGGTCAATCATACTAATTAACCCCTCCCATTAACCCATGGCATGCAACAAAAAAAATGACAATTTTACACTGAAGAATTAAATTGCTCCTAGTTTAGCTGATGTTTCCTATCTGCTTTTCCTTCAACTTTTTCATTTTCCTGTTGAACATATTGGTCCAGCAACGAACTGAGATGAACAGAACCACGCTGCAGAAGTCTGCTAGTATGGGATGTCATGAGAGAGAATACACCTGCAGTTTCTCCCTGGGCAGTTACTATAGATGGCAGCTTAGCATAATTTACAAAGCCTTGTTTGCTTAGGATGACATTATCGATGCAAGCTCCTGAAAAAAAAAAAAAAAAAAAAAACATTCTAGTTAGGATAGAAATCTATATATTACTAAAACTCTCTTTCATGTAACCATTAACTGGGCAAAACAGAACACTATAGGGCAAAATATTTTGAACCAAGGTACTTTAAATGGTCTAACTTACGAAAATGTCCAAAATCCAGGATCCATGACTCCCATGGAATTCAAATTTTATGAGACATTTTTCAGGTAAGCGTTATAAAGCTATTTATGACAAAATATAAAATATAGTAAAAAATTTCCTCTGCTGATGTTTCAGTCAGGGGTGGAATTCTACAGGTTCACACCTATTCACCAGAACCGGTTTTTAACATTCTAAGCAGGTCGGAGAACCGGTTGTTAGAAGAAATTACTGGCCTAATCCTGGAGGGAAGACAGGAAGGAAACATTCTGGTATTGCTTACAGAAACTGCCTCTCCATTAACTCTTATTACATTCTTGGCAGAACTAGACTTCCTATCTCAGGAACTTCTCTAGAGTTTTTTTTTCTCCTTTGCTGGTACTTTGCTTGTGTGGAGTGACCATTTAAAGTTACAAGTGCACTGAAAAAAGTGACTTATGACTGTTTTTCACACTTACAACTGTTGCAGCATCTCCACAGTCATGAGAGGCCAAGCGAGGAGATGTGGGCCTCGATGTGAGTGATGTTGAGTTGGCCATACCCAGCCAGTCACATAACCACCAAGCCACACCCACAGAACCGGTTGTTAAAAAATTTGAATCCCACCCCTGGTTTCACTGTACCATAAAATTCAACATGGGCTATCTTCAAGGCAGATGCAGAATGTGTCTCAACTTTTCCAGTGAAGGCAGTACATTAGCAGTTCTGTCAATCAATCAATCAATCAATCAATCAATCAGAATAGAGCTGGAAAGGACCATAGAGGTCTTCTAGTCCAACTCCCTGCTCAAGCAGGAGACCCTATACTATGTCAGACAAGTGTCCAGTCTCTTCTTAAAAACCTTCAGTGATGAAGCACCCACAACTTCTCATGGCAAACTGTCAGGGTTGAAGAAATTGAAAAATCTGGTAAGGAAGTATCTCTGAAAGGATGACACAAGAGATCACAGAAGTCTGTTTGCTTTACAAATTGTAGAATTTAAATTTAACATTTTATTTCCAAATGGAGATGCAGAATTATAAACAGATAGACTAAGGTGGTGACTGAATGTGACCAGAATACAACAGAACACACCAAAAGTTTTACCTTAAAAATAGTCCAGTAACATATTAAATAAATAATAATGGTCAAACAATCACATTTGCCTAAAATATGCAATTATTTTTCCATGCGTAGCACTATATAAATCCACATACTCAGTAGTAAAAAGGCATTCTATTACAGTTTTCAAATAGAAATACTTGAAAAGTTCCATTGGAACCTTAGTTCTACAGGATTAAGAGAACAACAAAACCCCTCTTCACAAGAGACCAAAGAAGGGGGGGGGACTCTGTAAGTAAGGAATGAATATTTCCCCCCTAATTCCTTGTGGAAATTACAGAGAACAAAAAAAAAATTTCAGCCTTGGTCCAGTGGTAGGATTCAAATTTTTTTACTACTGGTTCTGTGGGCGTGGTTTGGTGGGCATGGCAGGGGAAGGATACTGCAAAATCTCCAGTCAGGGCTGGTATTTGCCAGTTTTCCAAATTACTCAAAATTTCTGCTAGTCAGAACCTGCTGAATACCACCTCTGCCTTGGTCTCTTACATTCAACTTTCTCTTTAAGACTAAGTCGGGGAGGGAAGAGGCTTAGTCCCTTGTGGACAACTTATTTTCCCCTTAGTCATTAAGATGCACAAGAAAAGGTAGGGTTTCTCAACAATCTCCATCCTTCCAAATCAGGAGTTCTAAGGATTTTTTTTTAATAAGCAGCTTTCACCACCTAATTTAAAAAACAAACAAACCCTGTCTTACAGCTATAAAATAAGTTGTAACCATGTCTCTTCCAGGAACTTCAACTTAACTAATCTGCCTCTTCCACAGCTTCTTTTCCAGTTAGTTATCTAACTCGATTATAGGAACTTTCTCCACCTTGGATACTTCCAGACACCTACATTGCAAACATTGGTGAAAACTCTGAGAGTTAAATTCCACAAATATGAGAAATGTCTAGAACGGTGCTTATCCTACCTACCTACCTATTGATTGCTCATCTTTTTGTTAATCAAAAAGAAGTTTTAAGACCTCTCAGTAAAAAAAATTAAGCATCCATTATCTCTGCAGGACTCATCCCTTACCTAACATATTAATCTGTGGCACACGCTTCAGGATTTGAAGTGTTTCTCGAGCCTTTGTTTCCATACTGACAAGTAAAAGGTTGCGTTCCACAAAAAGAGGGAGGAGATTCTTGTATTTCGATTCCAAAAGAAAGGGAATCATGATCTGGAAAAGTGGAGAAAAGGATTATATTAGAGTTGGCCTTACATTGAAAAGTATCATAATTACAGAGGTTACAGCAGAACAAGGAAGGAATCATATTTCCCCTAGAGATCCCCAAATAGGTTTTCCTGTTATATTAAAGTATCCTAGTTTGTGGGGGAGATTGAGAGATGCTTGAAGGAACAAAGAAGAAACAAGCAAAGCCTCTCTCTATTCCATTCTAGCAAATCAGTGCTGGATCAAACACCACGACATAGAATTTTATAATGGTATCACGAAGTTATAACAAAACTCTACTTTTCATTCACAAAGTAAAATATGCTGAAACTATAATCCTTCTGCCTTTCATATGAATTTTTAAATGGCAAATAGGATCTCTTACAATGTTACCAATAAACTCATACTAACTTCAAGAGAAAGAAAAACTTAGCCAAGATGAAGAAGGCACTAAGAATAACAAAGCGATAAAGAGATAAGAGATAAAATTATACAGCCATATAATCTGTGCTATTTATCAGTTAAAATATCATCTGATAAGTCATTGACAATGTATTTGGCAAAGAAGAGGATAAGTTCCCTTGGGACATTTTTTTTATAAAACTTCTTTAAAAATTAGAATTCATTGGCTGATCCTTTTGGGAAGGCAAAATATTAAAGAGCAGAAGAAAAAAAAACCTTTAACATACACCATGATTACAACACTGTATTTCTTGAAGTCTATTAATACAGAAAACTGTACCTTATTGGGAAAAAATTTAACATGGATATTGTACTTTCTCAGCCGATGCCTGAATAATACCATATCATTTCCAGGAATATAATTGTATTGGCACACAACAATCATTTTATTCTCAAGAAATATTTGTTTCACTTGACGTAATAACAGTCTTTCATAACCAGTATCCTGCATGAGAGGAAAATGGATTTGCAATCTTGAAAATACAGACAATAAAAACTCTAGATTATATTCATAACTACAAAATATCAGTGGATTTCAGAAACATAAATTCTGATTTATTCACCAAGGTAAAATGGTTATTCTCTCTCAGACC
The DNA here is from genome assembly GCA_004320025.1 of Laticauda laticaudata. NCBI lineage: Eukaryota > Metazoa > Chordata > Lepidosauria > Squamata > Elapidae > Laticauda > Laticauda laticaudata. Next base: position 6,046 of record BHFT01022848.1, on the reverse strand, counting down.
AAGTCATCTCACAGAGTTGTTGTGGAGAAAATTAGAGGAGGAATTTGTGTGGAATGGCTGCCCTCAGTTATTTGTAAAAATAATAAAAGCAGGATACCAATAAAAATAAAATAAAATGTTCCTCTAATTATAACAACCATGCATACTTCTTCAGAAGCAAATTAGAATATTTATATTTTACTTAATTAGCTTTTTCTTTCTGTGATATTAATTAAATGAACTTATCAATCTACTTAAGTGTATGTTATTTCAAACTCTGTCCAAACTTAGCAAGGCCTCCAAGCTTGATTTAAACAAGTTCCATTAGAATTATTGCTATCTGAAAATTAAATAACATATCCAAGAACATTCTACCACTATTATGGAGGTGGGAAAATACACACTTTGTGTAATCACATAATATTAAACTAAACAAATACAAATCAAGCAGCTGAAATCAGCAAGGATTCATCTGTCATTCCATCACAAAGGAAATAAGAATTTCTATCTGGATGGTAATATGATATATAAATGCTTTTGTTTTAGAGCAAAACAAATTCAGTCTTTCTTCCATAATCAAAATAGAAGTAAAATTGAGATATTCAGTTTACTGAATTCTGCTTTACAATACTAATATAATTTAGCTGTTAGTCAAGGCAATTGTATAACTTTATAATTGTTCAAAAATTGGTTATTTTTGATGAGTCATCAGTGCAAGTTATTTTCAATAAATTATCTGAATGCCAACTATCAGCATTTAATGGTTTATTTCTATAATTCATCTCTGATCCACAATTCTGCTTATATCTTAAACGATAAAGCCATATATCCAATTTTATATAAATGAAAAATTCCATAAAACAAATTAAATAAACACCAAGAAAGCCAACAGTTATGAGGAAAGTATTTAAATTCAGACAACTGAGTAAAATAGCTACAGCTAGATTCTGATTTTAGTGGAGCATAACCAAGGATGTGAAGGGAAGTTATTTATGGCTTTACCGTTGATGAGCAGCACAAATTAACTACCTCCCAAAGGTCAGGAAGGAGCATAGCATCAAATACTTAAATCATTATTAGAATAATTGGCTATCTATTACAGAACAGAAATTATATGAACTCTTTCACAATTGGCAGAACTATGAAAGGCAAAATATAAAAAGCTTTTCAAGAATTTTAATCAAAATGAGTATTTATATCATTCCAACCATCCCAAAATAGTAGAATGTTATTACTTCTTTAGGAAGAATGACATGGGGTTTCATACAAGTCTCTGAAGCCAGAGGTTTTGGTGGGATGTACTCAGTCACTGCCATCAGCTTTTGTCTCATAATATGCATCGGTTTCCAGTGACGTGTGACAGATTTGGAGCCATGACGGATAAGCTGCAAGGTGGGCAGCCAGCCTAGACCAATAGAGCAACAGAATTAGATTACAGTACAAACTGCAAATGTAGACAAGTGGGCTCTTATATGACCACCATTTCCAAGGCAACAACTTCATAAGGAAGAATCCAAAGGATCCTAGTATTACAGAAAATGAAGAGTCCAGAAATGTACAAATCAATTTATATCAATGATGAAGAATATTTTTTAATCATAAAGCCATCAAGAATACTCTTGATAATCATAACTCCTCACACTGAAGCCTTCTGTAAGATATTTAGGCTTAGTAATGAGTATCAAGGGTACTAAATTTTAGACTGATTAATAGTACTGGTTAGAATTTGCCTATGAAATCCATCCAAAAGACAAATCCAAATTTGGTTTCTGTCATCCTGAAGTATCCTCAATAAAGAAAACTTTCATGAATTATTTATACAAAGAATAACAAGCACCATACCATTATTAAATAAAGCCATCATGATTTTAGATATATCACTTGTACTTCCTTTTTAAAGTATATAATTGTCTTGGAAAACAAATACAGGTATTCTCAACTTAGGAGCACAATTGTGCCCAAAATTTCTCCTGTTAAACGAAATGTATGTTAAGTGAATTTTATCCAATTTACAATCTTTCTTGCCAGTTTTTAAATGAAACATATAATTGTTAAATTAATAATACAGTTGTTAAGTGAATCTGGTTTCCCTTTTGACTTTGCTTGTCAAGTCACAAAAGGTTGTCAGATGGCCCTGGGACACTGTAACAGTCATAAATATGAGTCAGTTGACAAGTGTTTGAATTTAGAGCACGTGACTATGGGGATGCTGCAAAGGTCATAAGTGTTCATAAGTCACTTTTTTTAGTGTCGCTGTAACTTTGAACAATTACTAAACAAAGTGTTGTACGTTGAGTATTACTGTACATAAAAGGCATAAAAATGAGAGAAAGTCTCTTAAATCTAAAACAAATATTCATATAATGTATTTATACAATTTAAACTGTTTAGCTTAGAAGGCAAATAGGAAAAAGAATAGAAGAAATATTTATAAAGTTCTATGTGGCAATAAAACAAAACTTTTTAAAAACCAACTAATACCATAGAAATTGCTTTGAATGCCTCCATCCATCCATTGAGACTCCCACAAATTTCATTTTCAGTAGGACAATTATATAAAAACTACTTGCATGCTTTTTTATAATTATTAAGAAATTATTGGAGAAGTAGTTGTTTTATTTTTGGGTGGGAGAGCATACTAATCATTGTTTCTATATAGATAAAATATTAAAAGTGTGGAATCTATAAATCAATAGATAATTTTTTGAAAGGAGCAAAACTCTTTAACAATTGTTTACCTTAAGTATTAACTATCATAAAAGGAAGCTCAACGTACTTTTTACAATTAAAAAACTTTATTTTGGATACTTTACCCATAACTAGTGCACCACATAGCATTATATACACAATATTATCTACATAATTATTTAAGTATTTCACAATATTAAAACCTGCTTGGGAGGGAAGCGATTTTGTCCCCCAAAACACTCAACACCAATACTCCCATCAATTACAGGAGACGAGCCAGTGTCAAAAGCTCCTCGTTACCCCATTCCCTCTGCTTTACCGAGGTATGAATAGCTGAATAATCTGAAACTGTGTCAGCCCAAAATTTACGAAAAGTTAGGATTTTTGCGACGATCGGCAAAGAATGATTCAGGCTGAATTTCAACCGGGAGAGCTGTAGTGTTCTCTTGTCGACACAGAAGACGAGCATAGAAGATAAAGTGATTTACAAGCCATAATACGGAGAATAATTTTCCGGGGGCGAAAAAGCCCTTTTATTTTTCATTTTCCCTTACCGGTTTTACAGATCCTTTTACCCCAACCGCCAACAGCAGCCATTTCCAAAAAACGTGGATGTCCGAATAGAGCATCACGGGAGTGGGGATTTAAAGGGGAAGGATCCCTTTTCTCTCAGCCGTAAAAGAAAAAAAAAAACTTGCCGTCTCCTGGCAACGAAGGCTCGAGAAGTCGTCTCGTGATCAACCCTCCCTCAAGCTTCCTCCTCTTTCTCTCTCCGGCTACTTGATGACTGGAAAGAGATATAGAGAGACTTCTTTGCTTTCCGCAGATATGGTAACCCCTAGAGGTTGCTAATGGCACCCGTAGAAAGAGGCAGAGGTTTTACAACGTTTAGTTTTACAACGTTTGTATTTAAAAAAAAAAAAAAGAGAGAGAGAGAGAGATAAGCCCATTTCATCCTAGATCGGTATTTTTTAACCTCAGCCACTTTAAGATGTGTGAACTTCAACTCCCAGAGTACCTCAGCCATAGCATGAGTGGTTGAGGAACTCTGGGAGCTGAAGTCCATACATCTTAAAGTGACTGCCGTTGAGAAATACTGCCATAGATGTTGCCAAGGTCACAGCACTATAGTGAATACCCACAGCCCTAAGGAATCCTTACAAACTCTCTTTCCAAGTTGATACTATAACCAACTGAATCTCCCTGACTAGTTTTTTTTGGGGGGGAGGGGGACCCACAAAGACTTTTGAACGCTGCTATGGCTGCATTCATCGGCTGCTAAGTAAATGCAAGGGATTGTTATGGTAATTCTTGCCCCCTCCCTCTACTAGCTGTAGGCCGTTTCCATGAAGATTCTGAAACTAGCTGTTGCAAGCAAGCTTCCCAGTCTCTTTTCGAAGAGACAGATACTCATTTTGAGGCATCCATCAGGAAGATTCATCACTCATGGCAGGAGGTAAGGCCTTCACTTCGAAGGTATCTTAAAAAGTTCAAGGTAATTAAAAGTAATTCTTAAGAGAACTCAACCACTGTATCACCATTTTAGAAAGTTTATTTAGTAATCCAATTCACTTGACCACTCATCTCACGGAAAATGACTCTGAGCAGCAACAATTCAATAAAATAGTAAAATAAATAAAAGTTAATGTTTCATCATTGTAGAGGGGCAAAAGGGTCACTGTTAGAGAAGAATGGAATGAGAAGCAAAGGAGATACGGTGTGCCAATTAGAAGATGAAAAATCAGAAAATAAAAATTGAGAATTTTAGAATTAGGCATGTGCAAACTAATTATTTATATTTATAGTGACTATAGTTTCTTGGGGAAAATAAACTTAAAAAGGAACAAATTCTTTTCTAAATCTCAAGGACAAAAAAAAATTGTGTATAACTTTGTTTTTCAAAGGAAAATTCAAGACCAAACCAAGAAAATAATTAAATAAATCTAAAGGTCAGTTTTCTGAAATGAAGTACTGCCCTTTATAATAACTTACAGTCACTGTATTTGTACTTGACTGTAAAAACTGTGTTGCACTCCCAGCATGGTACTAAAGGTTCCTAACTTGTGCATTAAATAAACATTTTAACACTGAATTACGAAGTCTGGTGCTTTGTTCTGAATAAGGAACAAATCATAGAGAAGAAATTCTTACAAGAAGAGAAGTCATTTGCTAATGCCTGAATGCAAGAGAAAAAACCAAGAAGACACAGAGAAGTCTGTCTTCTCTGTAATATGTGGCATGTGTAAAAGATCCAAAATCTTGAGTAGTTGCTAGCATATTGTATTGTAATAGAAATAATAACAATTGTTGATCTGTCCAATATGGCAGGAAAGTGGAGAGCTAAGGAATAGTTAATGTCCCTAAAATACTAAATCTCTGAACGATAATGCTTTATAATCACATTGTGATGTTACTACACAACATACTTCATGAAAGGGCACAAAAATCATATGTGGCTAATAACCTGAGATGCTACTGAGAGGGTCTTGCTAAGATTCAAGAATAAAAGGGATTGTTTAATTTAGATTCTGTCTGTTTGGATTTATAAGACTGTCTAGCTCAAGCTTTGGGTGGGTGCAACAAAAATGACAATAATAACCATATTTCCATATTTTCATTGAACAGTATATGTATGGCTGAAAACTTCATTCACCAGTCAGAAATCTGAATAGTTCAAATTTATTCGAAGTAAGAACAAAAAAGCTTCAACTCTTTCAACATTTTTAATGAGTAGACACCTGGTTTTGATTAGGAAATTATGCAAACTTCATTATGCAAGTCATATGCAGTCATATGAGTTCTAGGCTCCTTTCTGTTTGCCACTAAGAAACAAAATCAAGGCTACAAATTAAATATCCACATTCATTAAATCCACATTCATTAAATCAAACTTTTCATTGATAAGTGAGACAATTGTTAATTGACCGCTTTCCCATTTTATGACCTTTCTTGCCACAGTTGTTAAGTGAATCCCTGCAGTTGTTAAGTTAGCAATACAATTCAAAATGTATCTGGCTCCCCCCTTGCTTTTGCTTGTCAGTCGCAAAAGGGGATAACACGATACTGCAACGGTCATAAATAAGACTCACCATGCATCTGAATTTTTATCACGTGACCATTTTTTTAATGCAACTTCAAACAGTCACAAAATGGGCTGCTGTAAATTGAGGACTACAAATTGACTTTTTGAAGATCATTTTGTTGTTGTTTGGTAGATAAAATTACTCATCCATTATATCAGGGGTGTTAAACTCGCATCATTACGGCAGTATCATGTGACGTATCAGAACTTTCCCCCCCTTCGCTAAAGCCCCTGTCACACTGCACCAACGGATGGAAAGAGGATGTAAAACGGAGAAAAACACTTGCCATCCGTTGG
>BHFT01022845.1:0-66409 GCA_004320025.1 Laticauda laticaudata | reverse complement strand
TTTCCAATGGATGGCAAGTTTTTTTTAACGTTTTACATCCTCTTTGCATCCGTAAGTGCAGTGGGACCGGGCCTTTACTCATGCCCTAGTCACTTCACAATTTGAGTACTGCAGCCCACTCTACACATCACCCTTGAAGACTTCAAACTGGTTCAGAACATAGCAGCATGAGTAATGATGGACGTTCTCTGGATGCCCATGTGAAACATCTACTTTGTGAGTTATGTTGATTGCTAGTGTGCTTTTATGTATGATTCAAGTTGATTTATCAACCATAAAACTTTATATCGCATAGAGCTCTGCTTATCTGCAGATCTACCTGTCTGCTATCTACCTATCACAGTGCACTTTGAATCCCTTCAATTAAGAAGTCTCACCTTTCAGGACCTAGAAAGCATGTCTTTTCTTTAGCAGCACATGCCATCTACAATGACATCCATCCTGGTATTCATTCAATGACAGTCTGGAAAACCTTAAAGATTTGGCGATTTACCCAGGCCTTAGGATATGGTAGATGAGGCTTCCTTGTTTGTGAAGTTTTATGTTTGTGTTATTATTGGATTGCCACCTTCTGATTAGATTGTGGTTATTTTGAAGGGAGGAGTTGTATTCTTCTGTTTTTATGGTATGTCTTGTTGTGAGCCACTCTAAGTTGGGTGAAATCAGGAAGCATCCCAACTGCATGAATGAATAACAAAAAGGTTTATCAGTGGAAATAATGTCCTCAAATAATTGTCAATGGAAAGAAAAATACTTAACATTTGCTTTCTTGGCATGGGTGGATGGGGTAAACAGGAAAGGAATCCACCAATCAGGCACCCTAGCAAACATGGTCCAGACAGAATATGAGGAAAATTTGGAGGGAAATACTGCAATCTGGAGTGATATTTTATAAACAAATTTCATTTCCAAATGCTTTATGCAGAACAGCCAAAGGTGAAGTGCAAAAAAAAAAAAGAAAAGAAAGCCTAACAGTTTTTGCCTCTCTCTCAAAATTTGATCATAAGCACTTCCGTTTTCAAGTGCTTCTGAGACATTCATAAACACTCTCTATCTCTAGCAACTCTACTATGTATGCTCTATCACCCAAACACAGAACAATGCAGCTTTGTGTGCACGTAACCAAATGCCTACAATCAGAACCGCCTACCTACCTACAGTATTTAGAATAATACTGTTCAGAATGCAAGCAACACAATTAAAAAAAAACAAGCTTTATATAACAGTACACTCATGAACACAGATTCAAAATAAATGGCTAAACAGAATTCTTAACCTCCTTGTCAAAATAAAATGTTTCAAAATCTCAGACTCAATTACAATGAGTATTGTAATTGTACACTTTATGCACATCTCAGTATTTTCCAATTCTCTCTGCAAAGAAAGATGCATTTATATTAAAGCATCACAGGCTTTGTTTTAAACCAATATAATTTTAAGCCAGATTAGCACATTGGTTTCATGACAAGCTCCCTTAATTTATATTTTCTGCAATTTGCAAACTCCTGATCAAAATTTTAGATATGTATCATGCATGGACTTCCCATTAGCATTATGAAAAGTCAGGAAGTGGCTAAAATATTGCTACCAGTTTCATTTTTAGAGAAATAATTTGAAACTCTCATAGCTATATTTGAGATTCACAAATGCCTTCAAGTAAATAAATTTTAAAAAAATGATATGCATCCATTCTAACAGAGGAATAATAACTCCAACAAATAATAAAAATAACAATAGTATAGGTACATCCATATTTTATCAGTCTTCTATTCACATTTAAAAATTCAGATTAATACTGTACTATAAGAAGTACTTATTTTTGGCTGTCCTGAATTTCACATTTTTCAACTTAAATGGATGACCTCAGAATCTAGCATTAAACTCTATGATGGGAGAAATGGATTATTTTTTGAGAAAGATTTCAAAAGCTTTATCTGTTGTCATACAGAGTTGCTCTAGTTCTCCAGATTCCCACCCAACAAACAATTCATGTCTTCTTAGTGAAGGAAAATTTATGTATTCTATCTTCTTTGCATCAACATAAGGCGAGGTCACACTGGCCGACGGATGCAAAAGGTATGCAAAAAGGACACAGCGGACGAGCAAAATTTCGGGGGTGGCTCCATCCGTTGTTATACCGTTCTCAAAAGTGGCCCCAATATTTGCTAACAGAAATGGACAACAATGGAAAGGAAAGAAACGGGGGTAGTTATGTAGCGAGGGAATGGAAGCGGAATGTCGTAGGAAGCCTAGCGGTGGAAGCGGATGAGCACATCCACAGGACTTCCGATGGGAGTAATGAGCGAGCGGACATGTAGCGGAAAGGAGCGGATGCGTAGGGAATGGACACAGATGCATACCGGAACGCCTAATAGGTAATGCATTATGAGATGCGTGTGATGCATAGTCAGATGCCAAAGTGTTTCACTGCGGCATGCAGGGAGGATGAATTGCGTCAGCTCTGCGGATATAAAAGGATGCAGCTCAACAGCAGTGCAGCATTCAGAGGAAAGACCTGCTGCCAGAACTCTTGAAGAAACCACGGTTCGACAGTCAGGGAAGAGAAGAAAGCCTGTGCCTACTACACCTGCCACCCCTCGGCAAGAAGGACAGAACACCACTCCCAACCCCCTGGCGCTGACTCTGAGCTGCCTGGTGCTTCTGCTGCTGCTGGTGGTCCGTCCTGGTGTTGCCTGCTGGCTGGTGCTTCTTCCTGCTGGTGCTGGTGCTGCTTCTTTCCCTGCTGGTGCTGCGCTCCTGATGCTGCTGCTGTGATGGAGCGCAGCCCCAGGCCCTCAAAAGCTTCTGCTGCTGGAAGGCCCTGAAGCCCCTGCCAGAGGAGGAAAGAGGCAAGGCAAGGAAGAAGGGAGAGAGGAAGCAGTACTTCCCATTTACTAGGAGACCATGAGGAGGAGGTGCTGGAAATGGGTGAGGGAGAACGAGTACCTGTGAGAGAAAGGGCACAGGCTCCATCGCTTACATCCAAGAGGAAGAAGGCAGTTGGAGAAGCAAGGCAGAGAGCCTGGGCTACACTTCATTGAATGTACTCCTGTGGGATGGGTGGAAGCACATGCACACTGGTATGGCAAGCTGCAACTGAAGAAATCTGGGCAGGCCGCTGTCAAGGCTCAACTGAGCCGGGAGATGTATGTCATGGCCAGGTGCAGCTTCCTGGAGGGTGAGATATGCACCGAGGAGCAAGCCCCTCTGTAACAACCCTCTCACCTCAGACAAGCCGCACAGAAGAGCCAGTCCTCTTCCCAGCGCCAGGAGACAGTCTTACACTGTCCCAGCAGGTGTCTTTGCAGGGCCCGGCCACGGCAGGACCACCCCACAGCTTGCACTCCCCATGCCAGAGGACGTGAGGATTCCCTGTACAAATGGAGCAGAAAGAGCAGCAGCCAGAGACGCAAGCCCAACACCCACATCTCCACACCCAGCTCCACCTCCCAGAAAGCAGGCAGAGAGGCAGACTGAGGGACGCAGAGCCAACTTGTCCTGCGAAGCATTGCAGGGACACTCCATCAAGGACCAGCACAGATTCTCTCTCAGCTGGCAGCAGTGATATGCCATCGCTCTAACCGACAGCCCTTCATTCACGTTACATGAGCCAGAACCCCATGGACCGCCCCGAGGCCCAGTACCAGGTGATGAGGAGAAAATCACAGCACTGCTGCACCACCCTCCGGGCCCTGATCCAACCCATCTCCAAGGTCTGCTCTCCACCCAGGCAATGTCCCAGCCCTTCCACAGCTTTCAACAGCCCCTCACCTACCAAGGCTACGAATACCAGGACTTCCACACCAGAGGCATCCCTTCCCAGTCCAGGCCCAGGTACATTCGCACGCCACAGACGCCTCACCTGCACAGCTGCAGATCAGCAGCCCACTACACTCCTTCTCCACCCCACAAGCCAAGCCCCTCAACAGAATCTGCCATCAGTGTTGGGCCTCAACACCCCAGGTCCTTGAGGAAGTGCCTCTCAATCACCGGGACTGAGTCATCTCTCTGAGAGCTTCCTGCCACACCATGCCCTGTTGTACTCTCGGGGCCAGCCCCCAATGGTGCCTCAGACCCAGCACTCCAGCCACAGCCACCTCCACAGTCCCTGGCCGCTCGACAGCTGAGACCATGGACATGCCTCAGATGACTGAGAATAGGCCAGAGACTGAGTTGTTACCTGTTCACCTTATCTTTGCTTAAAGACACTTTACTTGGTTCATTTTGCTTTTTTAAATAAAGTCATACAGTTTACTTAAGACAGTTGTTAATAAAGGTTGGTGAAACTCTGAAAAAGGGTTAAGCCTTTGCATGCTTGTGGGATAGGTACGGATAGTTTTGTGGGATGGGTAAGGATAGCTGTAGGGTTGGTAAGGATAGTTGTGGTTGGATAGCTGTGGGATGGGTTAAGGATAGCTGTGGGATTGGTAAGGATAGCTGTCGGATGGATAGCTATGGATGGGTAAGGATAGTTGTGGGATGGGTAAGGATAGTTGTGGGAATAGATAAACCTCAAGTGCAAGCATAGTGAACTGTATGGTCCAGCCTCCCAGCTGCCACACATATGGCCCTTTATTATCAATAACAATTTAATCATTGATCACACACATTTCAAATAAAACAAAACTCGTTATTAAATGCCTATTCATTGTAAGGCCACTCACATACATGGCACAATCTCATCAGTGTGATGAGACAGGCTGAAGGAAACATCCATTAAGCATCTACCATCTTGGCACTCCACTGCTCCAGCTGGGGAGTTGCATCAGTGTTTCAGGAGGTTGCGCTGCTTCTTCCTTTCACGTGAAAGCTCTGTTGGGGCCTTGTACATCCACAATGTCTATCAGGTTTCGTCCTTGCCTCCATTCACCAGGCTCCATGTCCCCATTCCCTTGTTTGACAGGTGCACAAGCCTGTTCTGCAACACTGGGTAGCGGGTGCGCATGGAGAATGGTGCAGGATGCAGCAAGCTTCCACGATGCTCCTCACAGTCCCTGGGTGATGCTGCATGGTGGTGAGAATACCTGGAACCTGTTGGCCAGGATGCCAAAGGCGTTCTCACCACCCGTCTTGCCTGGACAGCCCTGTAGTTGAAGATCCTCTCTTCACAGGTGAGGTATCTGAACTGTAGGGCTTCATGAGGTAGGTTCTGAGGGAGAAGGCGTCATCAACCAACGATGAAGTAGGGCACATCTTGTGTGTCATTGGTAGGGGCTCTGGATCTGGAAAACCCATGATGAGGTTGTGTTCCAGCCCATCCTTGAGGTGACTGGCGTTGTATACCTGGCTATCTGAAGCTGACCCATTGCCTGAAGCATTGTGTACATGAACTTGTAGTCAGCATCAACCATGGAAAAGAGGATGATACTGAGAAGCCCTTGTAGTTGTGATAAGAGACCCTGAGTTGGCTGGAGCTTTGCAGGCATGTGCTTCCCATCTATGGCTCCAATGGTGTGGGGAAAGTTCCACCTCTGATACCACTGTTCTGCAACTTTCCTCCAGCCTTCAGTCCAGTGTCCAGGCTGGGATGGAAGTTGATGTCCGGCTTGGTCAACCCTGGGTCTCAGACGCTCCCACAATTTTGTCAAACATGGCTGGTGCAACCTCATGAAGTGCTGGAATGCACGAGTGTCTTCATTCCTCAGCTCCACCATCAGCTTGTCATAGAGTCAAAACTCCACTCTTCTCCCGATCCATCTTCAGACCAGAACAGCTCTTGGACGTCTCCTTCTTCTCCTTGCGTAGAAAAGGTGAAACAGTCTGAAGAGGGCTTGGTTCTGGTGTTGAATGATGGCAGCTACCATAAGGAGTGGTGTGATGATCCATGGTGGAGATCAATGGATGAATGTGGAAGAAGCAAGAGCAAGGGTGAGAGGTCTGTACACCACGGCTGCTGGACTGATAGTGAGATCCAAGTGATTCCCCCTTTTCATAAGGAATGTTGGTTTTCCACTAGTGTGTCCTTCCACATACTCTAGGCATACTCCAGACATCCTAAATATCCAAGATACGTCCCATATAGGAACGTTTTGTCCGTTTTAATGCTTTATATACGAGATGCATCCACTTACATCCTTTCTATTCCCGGTGCTAACTAACACTGTTGTACGTTCTATGTACCTTTCGCTTCTCCCTCTTTCTGCTTTCAGCTGCAGCTGATGTGAGTTGAGGGGATGTCCATGAGGATGCCGAGAGGAATACAGCGGACGTGTAACGGATGACAACGGACATAGAATGTTTGTTGCCCGTATGTGTGCGGATGTACATCGTATGCCGGCGGAAAGGTTCATCGCTCAAAAAGTTTTGTGCAGCTCAAAACTTTTTTGAGCGGATAAATAGCAGTAGACGGATGGTTTGATGAGATAGAGTGTATGAATCACGTACGCAGTGAGTACCACAACAGATGCATCACGTTTTCCAATGGATGGCAAGCTTTTTTGTCCGTTTTACATCCTCTTTGCATCCGTTGGTGCAGTGGGACATGGGCTGTACCTTCTTTTAGTTTTCCTTTAACTTCTTCCCCATCTAATGACTCATCCCTGCCTTCACTGTCTACTTTATGTTTTCTCCTAGGCTTTAATTTTTTAAAGATATGAAAAAGTACTTTGCAAACCAGCTTATCTACATGTATTTATTCAAATAATATGAAGAATTTTCAGATGGGACAAACTGTTGAAAATAGAACGAAATTCCCAGAAAAATAGTAGATATGAGTGTTTTTAAGCAGAATCTGGCCGACCAACCTCCTAAGAGTGCTGTTGCAACAGATTTCCTTCATTTGAAAAAGTCTGCATTAGAAGCATCTTTCTAGATAAATTATTCAAGCCATCTGAGTAAAAAAAAATGGTGTAAAAATTCACTTTAGTCTTCGAAGTAGCGGTCTGAAGGAGAGTTAGGCAACTTGATAGTTTCCAGCTGTTTGGGAGTTTCACTCAGTCAGAATGGCTAATGTCACTGGACTGTGAGAAATGTAGTGTCAAATATCTGGAAAGCACTGGATGGGTAATCCTTGGGCTGCAGAATCAAATCTCTCCAGGAATATGCAAATTGGTCATCTCCGTATTGTCCTTTTCAGATCAAGTAGTAAAGTCAACAGACCTAGACAGAGTTTCATATGAACTGAATATGCATCAACAAACTTAGTCAGAATCTTCTGCAATTTACTAAGAATGCTGACAAATTCCTAGCTGATTATCAAACCTTTCTTGCCCAAAAAGATCCCCAAGACAAAGATGAAATTATCCTTTCAGATGTTGCTAAAAGTCCATCACCTATATGCTGCTTCAAGCTGGGTTCAACAATTATGAAAGAGTTGTAGCTTCTCCATCCTTGCTCCAATTACATACAGAATTCAAGGTAAGGATTCAGCATGTCCTAAAGACATCGTAAAAAGGGTACAATGTGTTATCTTGAGAATATATTAGTAATTAGTACTGGGCCAGTAATCTGGGAGCTAAATCTATTGTGATGCTCTAAAACTATCTTTGAAAAGTACTTGAAGATTTCAGATGCCTTTTGGAATACAGTTGTTTTCTTTCTTACACCATCAAATCTTGGGAGTATTGAGTTAATCCCTGTTCATTATTGAAGAGGACAGAAGATTCAGAAATTGATCTCCCAGAGGAATGAATGACATTCTGTTCAGTATTTTCTTGCTGGAATTTAATTTTGTTCTAAGCATTAGTTCAAGGTGGTGGATTGGTTTGTGCTGTTTTTAGTTGCTAATTTGGGTTGTTTTCAATCTGGTTGCTTGTGGCAATCTACAATCTTAGTAACAGTGGAGTGAATGGCATTGCATGGATTTAGCTCTTAGGACTGGTTTGGTAGTGGAGCCGAGATATGTATTAGATTGGTGGTGTGATTTTTTTCAGTATTAAACTAATTCTGGGAGTCACTGCTAAAACTGTTTTTAGTAGGACACTGGCAATAATGCTAAGAAATGTTAATCATTTCTTAGATTAGAGAGTCAGTTTGGTCAGGTCACTAGTGGTTAAGGCACCAGGGTAGAAAGCTGGAGACAGCAAGTTCTAGTTCTGTCTTAGCCATGAAAGCTGTCTGGGTGACTTTTGGCCAGATCCTCGCTCAGCCCAATTCACCTCACAGGATTGTTGTTGTGGGAAAAATAGGAGGAAGGTGTGTTGGATATGTTTGCCATCATATTTTTTAAAAATAATAAAAACAGGATATAAATAAAATAAATATAAAATAAAAATAATCAAGCATATCTCCTATCTGAGGAAACAAAAAACCTGGCAAAGTTATAATCTGATAAAATTTTGTGGACACTTGTCTACTTTGCCAGGTTATTACGATGAAACACAGTGAAGAGTAAGTCAACTTACTTTTCAATAAAGATAGATCTTTAAGATGAATTGCACAGGCAAAGCTAAGGGATGAATGGATGCTTTTGATGTGTTTTTTTAACCTAAGATGTGCCTGGTTTTATTAATAGGTGTAGATATCTCTCTCTCTCTCTCCATCTAAAAACAATATTCTGTCTCTCTCTCCCTCCTTCCCCTCCTCTCTCATAGCGTAAGTAAAATCTTGGGTTTTTAATGGAACTTAAATTGTTACATTAACACTGAAATTACTGCTGGCATTGTCCATGTCTTATACTATTTCAAAAAATCTAGCTTACGACTAAGCATTATATATTAACTTGAATTGACCACTATTATGAGGGATTCCATAGGAAGGGTAGATTTGATATCTATCTGGCTCCCAGGACACTTCTCATGTTTATTTTGGCTTCGTAACAAATTCAGTCTGCCCACCAGCGAGTCATTCTTTTCATTTTTAGGTGATTTATTTCCAGAATGATCATCAAGAAGCTGTATCTCCTTACTCAACAAAATGCCATTCAATGACTGTTATATTGGACAATAAGTCTCATTATAGCCAGTCAAATTATCTAAAAGCAGCTGAAGCCTTGCTATACTTTCCTATGGTGCATTTGGCAGAATGGTTCATACATGAGCATTCCAATTTTTCTTTACTATATTGGCACCTTACAGGTTTGCAATTGGTTGCCTCCTAGAACATCTTATCTATAATGTACCTGAAACTCAGTAATAAGCATGCTGACCAGGAATAACAGAATAGCAGAATAAGGTCTTCTAGTTCAACCCTCCATGCTCAAGCAGGAAACCCCATACCATTTTCGACAAATGGCTGCCCAGTCTCCTCTTAAAAGCCTCCAGTGATGGAGCACCCGCAACTTCTGGAGGCAAATTCCATTCCAATGATTAATTGTTCTGTCAGAAAATTTCTCCTTATTTCTAGGTTGATTCCATCCTTAATTAGTTTCCATCCATTGCTTCATGTTCTGCCTTCAGGTGCTTTGGAAAATAGGTTGACCCCCTCTTCTTTGTGGAAATCCTTCAAATATTGGAACATTGCTATATCATGCCACCTCTAGTCCTTCTGTTCATTAAACTAGACATATCTTTTTCCTGCAACTATTCTTCATATGTTTTAGCCTTCAGTACCCTTATTATTTTTGTTGCTCTTCTCTGCACTCTTACTTTGCCTTTGAAGAGTTTTCATGGGAGGCACAAATGACCAGTTTCAAATTATCATGCTTTGGACACATTATGCAAACCCTGGGTCTCTGGAAAAGAAACTGAAAAAGATGGAAGGAAAGAGGGGAAGATGATCATCAGCAGGAGGATGGCCATAGTTACAGTAGCAATAGGTACATTGTTGGAAGACTTGAAAGAACCAATTAGACCAGGGCTGTCAAACAGCGGGCTGGATGCGACACGTTAGCTACCCCATGCTGGTTTAGCGAAGGAGAAAAAAGTTGTGATACATCACGTGATGACGCCATGATGACACGAGCTTGACACCCCTGAGTTAGACCATCATGAAGAAAATCTATCTATCTGGTTGCTAAATATTGACACAGATTTGATGGCAGATAATCAATTGGAAAAAAAATGGTATGAGTAGTTTGACAGTAGAATAAACTGTATTGAGTAGTTAGTGACTTTGGCATCCCTGGATTTCTTAAAGCAGAAACTGCAGAATCATCTACCAAGGATGCTTTAGATTGGATTTATTACGACCAGAGGTTTGATTGTCTAAATTATCCTTTCCAACATGAAGAGTCTTTATTAAAATTCCCATTCTATATGGTTCTTCCATATTCCAAAGTAGCTTTCAGCAGTAGACTTCAACAGAGTCCCTTGTCCAGCTTGATGTGAAAAATATTGTTCCAAGGACTCACATAATCTGTTTTCACTTTCCACATTCCTCCCCATTCCCCACTCCATGTTTATTCACAACCACTAAAAACTTCACTGTGATTTTATTTAATAAATCTATTTTATTTTACTCTATATTAGAAAGTATTAGGGGAAAGACTTCTGGTTTGGGCTTCTTCGGCGACAGACCAAAATCACGATCATGTGCGGTTTTGATCTGTGCTCTCCGCTGGAGCATCCTGAGCTGCCTGGATTCGGGGCTGAAGCCACCCCATAGAAGTGGTGAAGAAGAAGGAGCCATCAGTGGGGTTGAGGAGAGCTGCATCTCTCTTCCTTGGCTGGCCATTACTCCCTTCCCCTAAGGCGGTTGCAGAGGTGGTCAGAAATGGCCACCTCAAAGAAGAACCCGACCGGACAAGATTGTGCATGAGGAAGTTTAAAGGAGAAAGTTTGATTGGTCGGGTGAGTGGAGAACATCTATTTAAGGTACCTGGAACCTGAATTTTAAAGACTAATACTATTCCTAAAAAAGATTTTAAGCGGCAAAGAGAAAGGGAAAGGGAACGGAATTGACTTTTTTTCCTCTCACATTGACAGTTTTAATTGACTTGGAACGTTAAGAAGAAAAGATCCGAATAAGAATTGATACTAATCCACTTGACATTAATAGGCCATTTCTAGCTGAAATAAAGTGTTCAAAGGGATAAGATTCTTGGATAATTTAAAACTTTCTTTTAAAAAATAAAGAAAGCACGGAGGCAAAAGGAAAAAAAAAGTGGAATCTAGAAAATGGAAGGAATTTTAACAAAGCTTGCAAAAGATACATTGTAGCTGAAACTTTGTTACAGATAACAAGAAGCCCCTGGAAAGAGAAAATGAGAAAAAGAAGCAAGAAATGGTTTGGGATTATTGGATGATTTCCTGGAACTTTGGATGGAGGATCCTAATGAAACAAAATAAAATCAATTGGGGGTGTTTAATTTTTTTAAATGGCATCCACTCCTGAAGAGTTAAAATGAGATTTAAAGAACAAAAAGAAGAAGCACAAGAGGGAAGAGAATCTTTGGCTTCGTATTTCAATTTTAGAAATAGAGATCTTGAACTATGAAAAACACAAGAAACGCTGGCAGAACAAGAAGGGCGGGACAATGAAGAAGCCATCTTTAATGACCAAGCAATTTTAAGTGGGGTAAAAAGGGAAAGGGGGGGAAAGGGAGTTAAAAAACTGAAGCACTGAACAACAACAACAAAAAGTGAATGAAAAGTAATCATAATATCAGGAAGAAGCAAAAGGGAAGATCACAGAAGGTAGAATCAGATAGAAAAGGAATAAAAAGAGGAGGGAAGAAAGAAGGGAAGAGGGAAAGGAAAAGAAGCTACAAAGGACAGAAACAAGATACAGTACAAGTATAGGAAAAGTGTCCAAGAATTAAGGTATAAACCTATTTAAAAGACACAGGGACAATGGTTAAATTTAACTTGAGAGGATTCTGCAAGGGTGCATGGGATAGCATTGTTATATTAGAAACAGAACAGCGGGTTAGAAATATGTTAGATGATTAAAGTGATAGAAAAAATTTCTATTGATGTGTAATGGCAATATTTGTTTGTAAGAGAGTTAGGCTCTCAATGACTGAAAAATAAAGTTTTTTAAAAAAAACTGAAAAGAAACATGGAAGATTTTTATCAGTTGACAAGATGAACTTGAAATAAGAATAATAACTTTATTGACTATGTTAATACTATTTGTTTGTTTTTTATTTGAAGATAGTAATAAGGAAAATATTGAAATATAGATGATTAAGTGAAAGAACAACTGATATTGCTAGGTAAAGTTTGTTAAAGAAATAGAAATTAAAAGATGTTGTTAATATTAATGCGAAGCTGTACTTGAGTAGAATAATTATTCCATTTACTATTGTTATACACACATACACATGCACACACACAAAAGGAGAGGATTTCTGCAATGGTGCAAGGCTGCATATATATAACTTTTTTCTTTTAAGAATTTAGTGTGTATTTTTAAGGGAATGTACCAAACAGAATTCGATTGGAAATAGGTATGTGTTATAAAATAGAGGTTAGAAAATGAATGTAAAGAGGTAACTTAAATTTTTAAACAAGATTTTGAAAAAAGATACAAATTAGTATTCAGTAATTACAGGGGAAAATTTGTTTATGAGAAAAGATAATATGAAACTGTAAGCAGAACAGACAAGAAAGATTTTAAAAATTAGAAAAAGATATGTAATTGAATTAAGAAAGGAATGAGACAATTTAAAATAAGGCTATAAGTAAAGAAAGGGAAAAGCTGTTGAAAAAAATGTGAAAATAGTTATAAGATATGAATTAGAATGCATAAGATAAATATGTATTATGTCTGTATGGAGAAGTGATAACCCAGGGCCACGCTGTTCTCTAAAATAGATATTTTATTTGTATATTTTGTGAAAACTTAAATAAACTTTTATTTTTTAAAAAAGAAAGTATTAGGGGGGAAAAGGAAACCAATTATGAAATGTGCCTTTTCAAAATGTGTGGCAGAAGAATAATGTGGTTCTCAAAAGACTCTGCAGGTATCATCTGCCCTGAATGTTAAAAGACTAATTTTCTTTTCATTCTTATATATAATTTAAATCAGACTCTATAAATCTTACTTTAAAATAGTTTCAAATGGTCAGTATAGGATGCTTTATACAGTAGTTTATTCTTCCTTGCCCATAGAGTTCATCGCTTCCTAGAGGCAGTAACTTGCCACAAGCTATTGAATGGGTCCACAGTACAGTATACGGTTTATATGAATTACTCTACGTACATTTTATCCCAAGGACTGCAATTTAAGTGATCTTCCATTGAATGTTAAACAGAGCAATGCCCCTGGCAAAACCTAAGCAATAATTACACAATATGTGCAGGATACATTGTCCATATTGCTAAACCTTGTCCAAGTACTTTATTGTACTTCATGCAGGTATTATTGTAAGCTTTTAAAAACTGAATGTACTTTTGCAATCTTTAACAGAAACTAATAATTCACCACTGCTGTTCAAGTAATATGTTAATAAGTTTTGCATAGCTATTGTCTGAGAATATGTATTATTTTGATTCATATAAATGTCAGTTGTGCCACATGTCCACTAAATATAATTTAGGAAATTGTAAAGGAATCCTGAATGTGTGTCAAAACATAGTGATTCTAATAGGGAAAGAATGGACTATAATAAAGTCACAAATTATGTATGAACATAAGTGTTATGTCACTTATATAACAACATTGTGTTAATTTAGTTATTTAGGAGTTTGTTCTGGATTGGTTGTCATATTGGCTTGTACAATAGAATAAAGATAAAAAAAATACACATATTTTTGTCTAATAAAGAAATTGATTAATATCATGAAATTGGTTGAATTTTTTTTGCTTCTGGACAATATCTTTTAGTTCTCATCCTAGGTTATTCTTACTATTGTTTGACATGGTTCTATATAATTATATTCAATCTGAAAATATAAACATTACACTTAGTAATCTAATACGTAACTATTAGATTTATATTATACAATCACATTGTACAATCTTGCTTCCAGACACTTAAATCACACTTTCACACTTAAATCAGCATATTAGACATGATACGGTGTCCTTCTATAATTTGAATGATTCAGAACTGTAGCAAGGAAAACTGATACAAAAATTTTGAAATCAAGAATATCGGTGGCATAAAAAAGGTCTCCCATTAGAATGCAATGATTCTTTTTAGCTGCTGTTCTGAGGAGCAAAAAGACAGTCTTCCCGTTGAAATATATCTGCAAGATGGTAATAAAAACTGAAAGATCAATAGTCTTTGCATGTGAAAAAGGTTACCAAAACCTGGATACCTTTAGATGGCAGCAGACAGATATGGAAAACTCGTTATTTGCCACTATCGACAGGCCATCTACATTTTGCACTTGAGATCTTATAACTGTAGAATTTGTAAACCAAAGGACAACTAGCACAATTTGACCAGTTGTTTGTCAATATCTTGGTCTATGTTTTACCTAATCTGATGTAAACATTTGAGTAGAAATATGCCATGCAAGGGATTCATAGAAAACTAACCAAACACATGTTCACATGTGATGTTTAAATTACCAGTGAGCTGATTTAATAATGCTGGTCACCACCAAGCAAAATGCTGGAGGGAGTGTTAAAATTGGTGCATATTCTGTCTAACATAGGTTTCATTTTTAAATCGTATTTCAAGAGTTTTCCTGATAGTAAATATATACAAAGGAGACATCAGCGATCCAGTACCTACTGAATATATTTGGAATTTTTATAAAATAGAACAGTGCCCATTCACATCATACCTACTAAGAAACTGTGATTGTGCTCTTGCCAGCCACACACACATATGAAGATACAAGATCACAATATAAAATGTAAAATGTAAATATCAGCTAAATAAATATAAATTAATAATCACTATTAGTTTTAATTTTATCATAATTATACATTTATTCATGTTGTCATCTACTTTTTCATAACCGAATATAGGTTGTGAATCAAGAACTGTGGAGACCTTGAACAGGCAACTAGTTATTTCTACTTTGCCTGCCAAGTGCGGAAGCTCCAAGAAGCACAATAACTTAGTCACTCTTATCTAGTGGAATACTGCTTCTGACATTGGTGTAATGTATTACCATCAATAACCTCATCCGTCAGGAATTTATCTAATCATCTTCTAAAGCCTTCTATGCTGGTAGCAACGCTCTTATCTTTTGCAGCCAATTCCATGTACTATGTGAAAAAGAATTCTTTTATTTGTTGGACTCTAATATTTAAAGTATCTCCTTGTCTGCTATCTCCACCTCATACCAAGTTTCTACTCCCTTTTATTCCTTCACATCCTCCACACTTTGAAAGCTTGAGATCTTTTTCCCATCTGGAAGGGATGGCTTGCTCAACCCCTTGTTTATTTACTGACTGCTGCTCCTTCTCTCAAAGACACTTGAGAGTTCAGAATGATTTCTGATGAGTCCTTTATCAACATGTATCCAACCATGCTGTTTTCTTAGCAACAGTACCCAAGTGATTGATCACTTCTGCCTTATGAGGTTTTTCATGTTCATAATCTAGCCTATGGCTTTGGTGTTACTGGATGGTCTGTCATCCAAGTCCCAATCAAGTCTCTCTGGTTTAGCTTCAGGCATGTTCAACCAGGTACTGCCACCTGCTAGACATTTTTGTCAACATGCACTTGGGGCACATACATTGTGGCATCCATTTTTTTTTTTTTGCTACCTTATATTTTACAGAATAACCTACAGCAGAGTCCTTGGTGCTCTCTGAGCTTAGCTATACTTTATATATCCAAATCTTTATAATTGGCTAAGTTCCCACTACAGCTCCTAAAATCACATTACAAACAGTCCTCTACATACATCAGTGTACCCATTCAAAGTTACAATGGCACTGAAAAAAAGTCTTATGTTTTTCACACTTATGACCGTTGCAGTATTCCCATGGTCACATGACCAAAATGCAGACACTTGGCAACTGGTTCATATTTATGCACTTGCAAAGATATGTGGCCACCTTTTGTGATCCTCTGACAAGCAGTCAATGGGAAGCCAGATTCAGTTAACAACTTTACCAGTAACTTAACAACTGCAGTGTTTCACTTAACAACTGTGGCAAGAAAGGTCGTAAAATGGGACAAAATTCAGTGAACAAATGTCTCATCAACAGACACACCAGGCTCCATTGTGGTTGTAAGTCAAGGACTATCTGTGTATATCCCCGTTACCAGTGCCTTCTAAGCTTATATCGATTTCTGGGTCTCCAAAAGAATTATAGATAGCAAATTTCAAACTGAGGACTTAAGCTAGTTCAATAAAGAATATTTGTAGGTTGAAATGAGGAGAATCCTTGTTGCTCTCTGAGCTTGCTTGTTTTCTTGCAGATATTTCACTACTTAAACTAGGCAACCTCCTCAGTACTAGTAAGACGTGTGGGTTTGCTGTCAGTTTATATTTACAAATCAAATCAAGTCAATAACTAACTAACTAAATAAATCAGTAAATAAATATTCTAGTGTCTTGCCTGTCTATGGTTGGGCTGTTTATTGATGACTCTGGCAGTTTCTTTAATTGGAGGATTTGTTTACTTGGCTAATTCAGGAAGAAGAAGAAGAAGAAGAAGAAGAAGAAGAAGAAGAAGAAGAAGAAGAAGAAGAAGAAGAAGAAGAAGAAGAAGAAGAAGAAGAAGAAGAAGAAGAAGAAGAAGAAGAAGAAGAAGAACCGCAGAGGGATAACCAGTACCTTAGGACAGGGTAAACTCTTCCCAAAGCCTCTTTTTTTACACAGCTACTGTCAATCGGGAGGAACTCCATCCTCCAAAACCGGAGGCGCGGGTCCATTTTTCCAGCTTTACTCAGCCACGAAGCCCACCCGTGATTTGCCCGAGCCCAACAACTCCGGCCGACCTCGAGAGTTTTACACGTGTGGTGGTGGTGGTGGTGAAGGTGAGAATGGGCGCAGCAACATCACCCCACAGGACAAGGTGTGCAGCTGAGCAGCTCTCTCTGTGCAAGACCTTCGGGGCGGGAGTGAGGGAGGGGGCAACGCCAGCTGTCGAGGGGAGACACTGACACGGCTTCTTCCCCTCTGAGGGGGCGTCTGTTGGTGCCCTGTAGGATGCGCGCGCTGAGGCTCGGGCGCAGGACGGACGGGAAACATTCTCCCCTCAGCAGCCAAGCCCCGGGGGGGGGGGGGGGNAGAAGAGACGTCTCGCCCGCCGATGGTTGCCGGCTGGGAGTGCGCACGCAGCCGCCTCGGCTCCTTCCTTCTCTCCCTCCCTCCCTCCCTCCAGCTCGCTCCATCGTCCCCCCTCCCGTCCGCCTGCCTGCCTGCTCGCTCTCCCTCCCTTCTCTTCTCTTCTCTTCCCCCCCCCCCACACCAGTTCCCCGCTCTCGCGTTGGTTGCCGGGATCGCTGGCCGCTTTGGTTAATGTCCGCCATGTTTGCCATGGCGCAGGGAGCGGATCGAGCGACCCCGGCGCGGATCTAGGGCTGCGGGCGGCTCTTCGAGGGAGCTGTTCCGGGGCGGCGGGGCTCTCCATGGTGTGTCGGGCCGGGGTCGGGAGCGGCTGGGAGGCGGCGGTGAGGCCGTAGTGAGGGTCCCCCTCGCCCCCCCCAGCTCCCCCAGCCCGGCCCCGGGGTGTTATTNGTCGGGCCGGGGTCGGGAGCGGCTGGGAGGCGGCGGTGAGGCCGTAGTGAGGGTCCCCCTCGCCCCCCCCAGCTCCCCCAGCCCGGCCCCGGGGTGTTATTGTGAGGGGGAGACAATGAGCAAACTCTCCTTCCGAGCCCGGGCGCTAGACGCCGCCAAACCGCTGCCTATCTATCGTGGCAAGGACATGCCCGACCTCAATGACTGCGTCTCCATCAACCGTGCCGTGCCGCAGATGCCCACGGGCATGGAAAAGGAGGAGGAATCGGTAAGGGAGCCGCGCAGGGGGGGCCCACCATTGTTTATCAGACGCCCCCCTCCCCTCACGGGAAATAGGCCATTGGCATTCACTAAGCGCCGCTACGCACGCTTGCCGCCGCAGCGGCGCATGTTCCCGATGGGGCCTGCGTAAAGAGCGCAGCGTAAACTCTCCTCCGTCGCCGTAAGCGGGGCCTTGCTCCGCCATCTTCTTGCTTGCCCAGGACTCGCGAAGTGTTTTGATTAGCGGGGGGGGGGGNGGGGGGGGGAGGAGAAAGAGGGGGAGAGGCCTTACGCTGGCGTAACTGGAAGGAAGCGCAAAAGGCGTCCCTGAATGGAAGAGTATGCGCGCTGGCCGCTATTGCCGGAACTTGTGAGCTGTTAAACCAGGAGCTCGCTCGGGTTTTCGGTTTTTGAGTCGGGCCTTTGCGACTTGGCCTGGAGGACCGCCAGTGTTCCTAGTGGAAGGAGAGTCCTTGCTTCAAGGGATTCAATTCTTCATATGACAGGCTTTGCCTTCCCCCCCACCTTCTACCCCCCGCCCCCGGTTTGTTTTGAAGCTGGCGGCTCCTTTCGCAGCCAGTGGGGGTAGCTCTTCGTCTGCATAAAAGTGTCAAATTGTAGGTTTGGGGAAAGCGAGCCAAAGTCTTGAGTCCCCGTTACATTTTCATAAAATAACGTTGTGCCCTTTTCTTTTGGGACTTTGAGCCCCCCCTTCCTTTTTCTTCTTCTCTGACATTCTTACGCTTTTCTAAACCATGCTTTAGGGAAATGGGCTTAAGCTGTCAGTTGCTTTGGCTAATGTATAGGCAAAGTAAAACATCTTGAATTTCTGTATAACCTTCACCTCTGTTAACTTGACACGTCTGGGGTGTTTGTATTTTCACTCCCCAGACAAGCTTTCTAATTGCAATTCTTTCCTTAGGCAATCCGGAAATCTTTATGTATGCTTAAAGGGGTGGGGGGGTAAATTTAGGTTAGGATTGCACAGACTCACACATTTCAGGGGCAAATACTTTAAAGGCCACTATGTGTCCATAGACTTATAACTTGAGATCAATTAACGGGACTAGCTTGTCACTGACAAATGGAAACAAACTCTTTTCCAAATATATTTCTAATGACTGAGTCTAATTTGCTGCAAACACATGGTAATAATCTATAGGTCACATTTGATCCCATTGTGAATTTAATTTTAAAGCTGCATGTGTAATTCTCCAAGCTCTGTTGTGCAATTTGAAGAAAATAGCTGTTGTCTGTATTCTTGCTTGGGTAAAGAGTGCATTCTTTGCACTAAAAACTGGATTTTATGTATTCTATCATTTTATTTTTTGCTTGCTGTACACAAATTGCTCATGACAAGGGCAACCTGTGCATACAGAATTCATAGTAAATGTCCTTAGGAATTTCTTCAATGAAAAGATATCTCCACCTCATTGCCAGCCCACATTGTACTTGATTGGTTTTTCAGAGGTTGGAGTTGTCAACAACAACAAAGACTGCACTTCTTTATGATTGGCTTTCTCATTAGCCTTTTAAAATAGACAGCTTTCTCATCCTTGATTGGTAGCTTGTTGTTACATCTTAATTGTGCTTTCTTTTTTATTATGAAATTTAAAGTATTGCTTAAATGTTGCAAATTCAGTGCTAGTTTTTTGTCAGACGTATGTTTGTAAAGCTAACTGTAATATTTACACATTTTGTTGATTTTATTCACTGTACAGATTAGTTGAAAACAAATAAGATTACTCAAATGTAAAAGTAATATGCAAAAAGTGGAATTGTCTAAACAGCTAATCTAAAGTTGTGTCAAAGGTAATAGTATCATCTTAAATTAGATATAAAATGTGATCTATCTATGGATGTAATTTTAAAGCAATTTAAATAAAATTCCCATAATTTATGCTAACATTTTTACTACTTTGAAATGTATACAAACTGATAATTGCATGCAAATTGACATTTCCATCATAATCCATTAATTTTACAGGAAAGTACTTCCAAATCATAAGGAGAGAATTTGGGAAATTATAGTCAGTTCTAATTATATTTACTAAGAAGTATTCCCAAATTATGTAGCATTTATTCTGAAGTATTTTGGCATATTTTTGTTTTAAATACTCTATGACAGTGATGGCTAACCTTTTCGTTGTCGCGTGCCGAAAGTGCACATGCATGTGCACACACCTGCCCCCTGCACATATGCACATGTGTCCCACTTGCGCCCCGCTCCATGCACATGCATGGCAGATACCCGACAATCAGCTGGCTGGTGGGAAGCACGTGCGCATGTGTAGTGGAACTGAGCCAGGGCGAAGGCTTGCGTGCCAGCAGAGATGGCTCTGTGTGCCACTTCCGACACGCTTGCCATAGGTTCGCCATCACAGCTCTATGAACTTACAGATTATATAAAGGAAGTAAATACTGAATCAGTCATGTTTATTCTTGTGGAAACTTTCTCCAGACATGACTGGATTCTTCTCCAATGTTC
The DNA here is from genome assembly GCA_004320025.1 of Laticauda laticaudata. Taxonomy (NCBI): domain Eukaryota; kingdom Metazoa; phylum Chordata; class Lepidosauria; order Squamata; family Elapidae; genus Laticauda; species Laticauda laticaudata. The sequence goes on along the minus strand of BHFT01022845.1, from coordinate 46,243 downwards.
TGCCTTTCTACTGCAAGTAGTTGTCATTAAAAAAAACAACAGGGTCAGATGGCAAAGAAAAAAAAGTCTACTCTGCTGGGCTGTAGATCTCAGTGGGGTGTTGTCCAAATAGATTCTGAGAGTGTCGAACCTTATGTTTTAGTCATAATGACTTATATATTCCTTCTGCTATCAGAGCAATCTGCATTTCAGTACCAGTTTGTAGGAATAACTTCTCAAGAAATTACAGCTTTCATATTCTATTACTTGGAGTTTCCAAGGATGTCCAAGTTATCGTGGTGGGGAACTGAATGCAAGATTGCATGAGTGTAGCTTCTTCAACAGGGAGATTCTTAAAATGCAATTGATCACCTCTAAATAGCTATCCATCAGTGAAAAACACAACCAAGACAATCCGGTGTCACACTTCTTTTGTGGATTGCAGCTTATTCTTAGCCACAGTGGTTACAGTGCAGTATTGCAGGCTACTTCTGCTGATTGCCGTTTGCCTGCAATTCGGCAGTTTAAATCTCACCAGGCTTCCATCCTTCCAAGGTGGGTAAAATGAAGACCCAGATTGTTGTGGGCAATAACTGATTGTGTAAACCACTTAGAGAGGGCTATAAAACACTATAAAGCGGTATATATGTCTAATGCTATTGTTATTCTAGGTAACAGTGTGGTAGCAATAAATGAAGGGATTTTTAAAAATTTTCTATAAAACTTAGTTGTATTGTGTTTGATTATATTCTCATTGGCTTGTTTTGGTCTTTTTGTTGTTTGAGAAAAATACACGGTGTATATAATGTACAGTATATTCATGGGCCTAACAGTAGGGAGAATATGAAACGAAATTATTATGAAGTAACTGGGAACGTGGCCTTGAGTTTAATAAAGCTTTGTTCACAAATTAGGATATTTCATTTAGTCAAAACAGGGTAAATCTTCACAAACTCATAAAACCATTTGATTTGTAGAACCTGGATGTGTTTCAAAAGAACTCCCTTTTTTTAAAAAAAAAAATATAATGGGAAAGAAGGGGATACTGGATTTTGTGACCAACACCTGCTTTCAATTCAAAGTGACCTTGATCTGTTACAGTAGTTTAGTTAATTGCTCACAGCATCTTGCAAATTGAAGATCCTTAGTTTTATGACTCATTCCACTTTGTTGTTTGGTCTCACTGTGTGAACTTGTATAAACATAACAGTATTTTGTGAACTGCATTAGTTAGATGAACTAGTTTACTGAATGGAATGATTTGATGGAAAACAAAAATCAATAGTTTGACATTTCTAGTACACCATTTTGGGAGGGTTATATTAATTTTTAAAAATCATTTATTCCTTTTGTACAAGTATCAATTATGTGCTTGAAATTTAACATGGACTTTCCTAATATAGAAATTATATTTTGGCAAATTTGATGTGTTACTCAAAATAACAAAACTACAGGTATAATAAAGCTTAAAAACTGCAGCCTTTTCTTACGAAAAGCTTTACAACATTTAAAAAACTTACGGTATCCCCCCCCCCCCCCCCNCCCCCCCCCCCCCCCCGCTAGACAATTCGGAAAAGTTTTTATGCAAATCCAGACACTGATTTTGCAGTCCACCAACCAGATCCCAATCATGAATTCCTTTCAGTTGAGAACTGACCTGATAGGAGAGCTGAAGATCCATGGCTCTCATTATTCCATCCTTAATTACTTCCTAGCTGCCCAAAATGAATTATGATGATAAGGAAAGGAAGGCTAGCTTCTGGGCCCCAGGCACATATAGAAATAAAGCTTTTCTAATTTCAATATCTGTTAAAAGCATTCAGTGAGCTATCATAAAATATTAAGTTGTCCCCTTTCTACCATTGTTTGTTTAACCAGAATGTGTTATGTATGTACCACAGCTAATCAGGGCTGTTCTCTTAACTGGAATTGGAATTCCATGTTAAACACTAGTTTAAAATGAAAAATTAAAGTTTTATTAACATTCTTGTTTAAATATAATATATAAATATACATATTCATTTCTGTCAAAAGCATATGCTTATTTTAGACAGAATGTGTTTCATAGATTTATAAAGTATGTTACATTGATCATTTCCCAAAACTTCTCAGAAGCTGTTGCAATGCATTGTTCTCCTCTTTTTTTGCATTGAAGAAAATGAAAAAAAAAATCATCTGATCTTCTGTTTTATCTTGATTTTACTGATACAGTACAGTAGATACCAGATGAATTAGCTAAGCCAGCAAAAAGTAGTGTACACACTTTGAACTTCATTTTTAGTTTTTGTTTCACCTAAACTAAATGATTTAAACTAAAAGTATATCATTAAATGAATACGTCTGTACAATAAATTGAATCCTATTCCAGCCAATCACACTTGAGCCAATGTGCTGTACCAGCGTAGCATATACAATATTCAGAAAATAGTAATCATTGTTAGGTTCACTATGAAAAGATGGAAGAAAGATGAACATTGTAGGTAGGCACTGTGTCTTATAGGAACACAGACAAAAAAAATTTAAAGTTAAATTTGTCCTTCAACTCCAGCACATTGTTTCCAATAGAACATTATGTAAGTAATCCCTCACTCTGGCTATCTACAACATTTACAATATACAATTTTGCTGGTATATGACATCTGCCAATCTGTCTATATGAAGTCAGAGGTTATTTCTTGTACAGGAATTGTATCTTATGGAAGATTTTGGTGCATTTAATGTAGCCTAAGTCAATATGCCAGTATAATGGAAATGTAGTTCCAATGATTCAGTTATTTCAGTGGATTGGATTAAAAGATTTTCATTTTCAATTTTGAAACATAGGAAAAAGCCAGTACTCGACATAGAAGCATTTCATGTCCAATTTCTATAGAAAATAATAGTGGTAAATCTAAAGTAATTACAGTCAAATATATGTGCATATTTTTACAGAAGTAAGTGCCATTGAATATAGCGGAACCTATTCCTACAATAATTTGCAGATGTTTAAAGATTTGTCTATTAAAAATAAGAATAGCTGAAAATTGTAATATAATACAATTGCAAGATTGCAATTTAATATTATCAGAATCTGCTGAAAATTGTTAAATGTCATCATACTTTTAAAATACATTGATTATATAGTACCATCAAAAACAGTATGTGGAAATGAAGCAACTTGGAAAGTCTGTCATTTTAATTTCAGAAGGATTTTTTGGGGTCTTAAACTCTGGCACAAAGTATTTCAGAGGAAGATAGTTCTGACAAACTAAGAGTAGTAAAAGTGGACACCAAAAAAATGAAAGTGCACCTCCTCAAAACATGTTGAAGAGTAAGGTGCTAAAGTTAAATAATTGGGAAAGAGATTTCTTGCTCCTGTGTTGCAAAAATGCATCCCTATAAATTTCAGTACTCATCCAGGCTCTCTTTAAAATTGTAAATGTGCAGCGCTGTAGATGTAACCACAGTCCCTAGTTTTTACATATTACTAATATCTTTTGTTTGCAGCCAAACACATGGTTTGTAATATTGGTATGTTAACTCTTCTATGACAAACTCAGTTTGTGTTGACTTGGTTAGGTCTCAAATTTCTATTTCCCAAAGAATTAAGAAAATAAAATCTTTGCACAGCATGAAATATGAAATTGTTACAAAGCCAGTGGCAATATTTGGGAACGTCTAAATTGATAATACCCTTGAGGTAAATAGAGAATCAGACCTTGGAGATATAATGTGTGTGCGGGGGCTGTGTCTTATGAAGCCGTTTAGTGATGGGAATCTTCCATTCATTAGTGGAACAAGAATTGACAAAAATCATTTGTCATATAGTGACCTTCTGATTGATTTAAATTAGATTTGGGCATTGTTAAAATGGGAGAAATATAGTATATAAAATTATCTCCCTTGTTCCAGTGAAAGAACTGTTCATTGGATTAAAATACTTTCATAGGAAATATATCATTGAATAGAGCTAATGTGAATTATGTTACAAAGGAAAGTTGGACTATTAAGACCTTCAAAGGCCCTACCAGTCCTATGATTCTAAGTCTTACCTGTTCATTTTTCGTTATGAAAATTAGATACATTTCTAAGATTGCTATATGATTCCTGTGTGTGTGTAATACACATTAGGTCAAAACATGTTCGTGATATATATAGATACAGTGGTAGCTTCTCCCATTGTCCTTCCTCTTCCTAGGAGATATATTAGGATGTATATCAGGATCCACCTTTTTAAAAACAAAAACGAAAATATTCTGCCCAGCACATTATACATTTTTTCTTTGGTAATTTGTAGCTACAAACTGTCCCCTCAAAATGAAAAAAAAAAATAGTCACACAAATATATTTTATAGGCGTTTCTTGCTTACATTAGGTTAGTTTATTCTAATATTTTAAAGACATCTGCTATAGTAACTTGTATAAGCAAATATTTTGTGTTTTTATTATGATTTTTCTAACTCAAGTTCCTTTAAATCACTTTTGAAATGTGATTTAAAATTGTGACAAAACTTGAATAGCACTTTGAGAAATATTATTATTATATTTATTTGCTACCTATCTTGTCAGGGGATTGGTGGCTCGTGCCCATAAAAAATGAAGAAATAAAAAGGAAGTTTAAATGAAATGAAAATAAAATTGAACAATAAAATATGAACTATATTCTTTTAAATATGAATCTTGAGTCCTAAATCAACATTGCTATTTACAAGGAGCTTTTAACAAAAATGTATCATTTAGATTGTATACATATAAACTATCTTAATGCCATATATAGGTATTAGGAATTTTATATTAGTCTCTATGAAAAATAAGAAAGAAGGCTTGGGAAGAGAGAATGTAATATAGACATGTAAGCTATTTGTAACATATGGAAAATGCCATTCCCATAAGAATGAAATGAGCAAAATTTTGTAGTAGTAGTTGTACTTTGACAAAAAAAATAGAAAAATCCTGTAAGAATTGCAAGGAGAATAATGTCATGATGTTACTGAATGGACATAAGTAGAATGTTCAGTGTTCGGGATGTAAGACATCTATCCGTTTGGCCCTTTAATATTTTTTAAAAATGGCCCAAATTTAGGTCTTGTAGTTGGCATGGACAGCCACCAAAGGGAGGCAAAAGAGAGTAAATAATGAAGTCTGTTGCGATGCAGATTCCCTTTTGTATCTATATTCCAACCATTCTTTCTATATTCTTTTGTATTCCTTTACCTGATGTGGTAAAACTTAGTTACGTGGCATAGTAAGTCTCTGCTCTCTAACAACAATATACCTGGTGGTTATTGTTTTAAAATTGTACAGTACTTGCTACTTTACCTACCAGAAATTTCTTAGTGACTTAACAACTTAAAGTAAAAACTGTTATTGTTTAGTCATAATTGTTCCATTTATATTCCTTACCATATTTTACTGTTAGGTTAATTATATCTAAGTGATAAGAATCACAGTATACATTTAAAAAGTGTTCCTTGAATAGTGTCTGAAGCTCTGGTTGGCTGCAAGTCCAATAGTGTAGTCAGAAAGCCTTTCTTGAGAGGATCCTCTGAATACCGGTTGTGTCTGAAGTAAGAATTGGTACAAATCATAGTAATTGTCTCCAGTTTTGGTGATTTTCCCTTTTAACACCTGTGCAACAGCAGATTCTTTGGAGAGGAAGAAAGACTCAGAAATTTACTGCTAACCATTCTCCATAACCACTTTTAATATCCCTATATTTAATGGTTTGTTATAAAGCTTAATTTTTATTTTAGAGACACTGCAAAACTAAGGTCAAAGATCCAGAATTTTTGGCATCATTCTACACCTGGTTTTTTTGTGGGATTTACTAGGTCTTATAAAGACATAAAGAAGCATGTTGGTTCAAGTTAAAGCACTCTTCCTTAAAATGTTGAGGCAAGCCAAGCATCTCTTTGTCAGAAGGTTTGGTGCAGTTGCTTCAGGGTTCCTGGGTTTACCTGCCTTTATGTGCAAGCACAGACAACCCTTTTGCCAGATTTGCTTACAAAGTAAAGCAGGTGTGTATACTCATGCAGATGAAATTGACCTGAGGAAACTCAAACTTTCTTAATTGACTTAAAAATGAATACAGTTGTTCATTCACAATAGTTTGCTTTCTCATTACCCCTTTAACTGCTTTTCACATGCTTAGAATTTGCAAGTTAACACACTTTTCTCCCATGAACTGTTCAGAGCATCCAGAAGTGGGAGGTGCTTCAGTCTCTTCTGGAAAGGCTGGGCTTAAAACTCCGGGACGCTCCTCCTCCTCCACGGGACACCTCCCCAGCACCCCCAGTTTTAGCTCGGCCTACGTGGTAAGAGGTTGTACACTCCCTGACTGGAACGGTTTTTTGATTCAGCTAGTCAAAATTCAGGTTTGCTGTTGTGTTAATTCGGCTTGTAAATTTTTCCCCAATTAATTTGGTGATTTCAAGGCTTGTGGCTCTATTAGGTCATCCCCCTGATCAGTCTGAGAGCAGTTCTTTGTGGCTGGTGGAGCCTGCCACTCTGCAGGCAGCCTGAGACGGCTGCTTCAGACAATTCTAATCCCCCGATCGTGTTATCTCTCTGATCTTGGCGGAGTGCTCACAGCCGCGGCTCACTTCTTGCCGTTTCGACTGACAGGATCATTTATCTGACAATTTAGAGAATTGGCAGCAGCGGCTCGTTAAACTGCTCAGGCAATTAACATCGGAGATTCTGCCTTCCCGCCATTTTCAATGGCTGGTTTTAAGTTTGTGCCTAAATATCACAGGCACCATATCTCCTCCAATGGGCACTGCCCGGCGAATCCCAGAGGCAACCTTCACCCCTACGGCCGCCGGTTTAAGACAGGAGGAGGGATTACCTGAGACTATTCCAATCGAAAGAGGCAATGGATGGAGATGGCCATATAAAAGGGCATTGCGGCTTGAGTTCAGCAATCCATCCGAACCAGACATTTTTCGGCTACTTCAGAAGCAGGATCCCTGTCTGCTTGATCCTTTGCGCATATGGGACATCATCAAACTCAGGTATTCCCCAATATTCCTGACATACTGGGTCAAGATCTTCGGGAGGAGGTGGAATTAGATGACCAGGATGTTCCCATGGAGGTGGGGTCGATCCATCAGATGGACTTGGGATCCACAGATGACTTGGGTTGTCAGAGGCTGACCCACTAGAACGAGGAATGTCGGATGACGAAGGCCTCATTCCAGACCAACCGACCTTTTCTGGCCTTTTTCGTCTGTCTTTACTGTTCACCGCTAAACTAGGCACATCAAGCCCTCATCCAGTGTCAACAGGGTCTCAGGATGAATCCGAGGATCTAATATTCTCACAACCGGCTAATGAGGCAGAAACTGTTCCTGTCCCTTGTATGTTTGCTGAATTAGTACAAAATTAATGGCATCAGCAGCATCCTACCCAGCCCCAACAGGGTACGATAAATGATATAATTTGGCACCAGAGTTTTCAAATTTTCTCAAAATGCCGGAGGTGGATGAGCCCATTGTGGCACTGGCCTCTTCTTCACCTTTCCCAACGAGGCCAAGGAAGCCCTGAGACCGGAGGAAAGGAGAGCAAAGTTGACACTCCGTTGGGGCGCATGTTTACGAGCCTAGGCCATTAGGGCAGCTACAGCTGCATCCTTTTTTACACGGTCCTCCAACGATGGCTTCTCACTTGAGGGATATATTGCCGGCATCAAATGTCAGAGCCCACCAGGACATTGCTAAGATTATTGCAGCGGCAGAATCTCCGCTGACGCCACATTTAATGCAGTCAAATTCTCATCTAGAGCCATAGCATCTCATGTATCAGCATGCAAGCTGGCATCAGCCCCAATATCGGGGGATAAATTATTTGGCAGTGTCTTGGAGCCCTGCTTATTGAGAATAGAAACAAGAAAAAAGTGCTTCCCCCTCTTTTTCGGAGGTCTGAAAACAGAACGCCCCAGTCATTTTAAAGGGGTTCCTTTCAGCCCTACTATCAAGGCCCATACGTTCCCAGATTGCAAAGAGCATCAGGCTACAGACCCAGTTTAGACAGGAAAGGTTGGAATCTTCCGACCGAGGTCAGCGGGAGGCCAAAACAGAAGAAACCGCAGAGGTACCGGAAGCCGATTTTTCGTCGTCCCAAGTGAGTCCTTGACAGCAGCTCCCATTGAAGGGCGGCTAAAATTGTTTGCTGATCAATGGGACAGCTCCACTCTGATGCGTGGGTCAGGGATTCTGTAAGTTTGGTTTGGCACTAGAGTTTCAATCCTCCCCTCCAAACTTTTTCATTAGGAGCCCGGTCCACGGATCCCATTAAAGGGCATTAATGTAGGAGGCTATCAATCATCTTCTGCATATTTGGGCCATTAGAGGTCCTATCTGAACAACGGGTCAAAGCTGTTACTCTTTATTGTTTGTGGTCCCAAAGAGTTCGGGGGGCTGGAGAGTAATTCTGGACCTCAAACGTCTGAACAGATCATTGTTTATCGAAAATTCAAGATGACTACTCTCCAGTCCATTCTGCTCAGCATCAGAGAGAATGATGTCCTGACCTCTATAGATCTTACAGAGCTTATCTACGTATACCAATTACACCTGCTCACTACAAATATCTTAGATTTTGCTATTGTGATCGGCACTATGAATATATCACCCTATCATTCGGTCTGGCTTTGGCCCTAGGACTTTTACCAAGGTCCTAGCAGCTTTGGCTGCCTTCCCAGGATCAAATCTATTCGTTTACAATGTTATCTGGATGATATTTTAATTTTGTGATCTTCCAGACATCAAGCAAAATTGGATACCAAGATTACTCTGGAGACCCTTCAAGGTCACGGCTTTTCCATAAATTGAGATAAAAGCCATTTGATCCCTTCAACTAGGTTAGTTCATTTAGGGGCAGTGATAGATACCATGGAGGACAAGGTTTTTCTCTCTCAGGACAGGTTGAATAGTATCCAGTCTTTGGCCAGAGAGATCAGAGCCTAAAGAGGTTTCCCTGGCAGTTCTGTTTCAACTGTTAGGGAAATTTATTTCTTGTATTTCCATTGTGCCTTGGGCTCGATTCCATTCCAGAGATCTGCAATGGTTCCTTTACCTTCCAGCGATCCGGAAGAGCCACTTCCAACATCCGGATAAAGGTGCTGGAAAATGTTCTCTGATCGCTCCGCTGGTGGTCAGAAAACACGATAAACAAGGGATGTCCTTCAAGGAACCTGCAGGGCAACGATCACAACCGATGCCAGCCTGGTAGGATGAGGAGCTCACTTGTAATCCCACACTGCACAGGGAATTTGGACAATTTCCAAACAATCACAAAGCATCAACCTGTTGGAGCTGCAAGCAGTTCATCTGGCGTAATGCAGTTTTCTACCCCTTTTCCAATCACACCACGTTCTTGTCTTGACAGACAATATCACACCAAGGCCCATGTAAACAGACGGGGGTACCCACTCGAAACTTCTGATGCTGGAGATGGCCAGGTCGTTCAAGTGGGCCGAGGCCAATCTGTTTTCGCTCAAGCGCAGAACACATAGCAGGCCTTAAACACACAAGCAGACTGGCTCAGCAGGACCACAATAGACCAGAAAGAGTGGTGCCTACACCCGTCTGTCTTCCAGGAAGCAGTGCGGAGGTTTGGGCAACTGGTGATCAATCTATTTACCTCTCCTCTCAATGCCCAGTTGCCCCGGTATATTTCAAGGTACCCGACTCGGGGTGGAGGCCGTCAACGCTCTGCGATGTCAGTGGCCTCCTGGACTTTTATATTTGTTTCCTCCACTCCCGGTAATACCCAGGTTGATCCAAAAGTTATTGGAGGAACGAGCGGAATTGATACTGGATGCCTCTTACTGGCCCAGGCGAGCATGGTTTGCAGGCTTACAGGACCTGTCGAGGGAACAACCTTGGAAAATTCCACCATCGAAGGTTTCCCTCTCCCAAGGGCCGATACTTCACCTGAACCCACAATGGCTCAGTCTAGCCATATGGAGGTTGAGTGGAGCCGTTTAAGGGCCAACAGATTTCAGAGGATGCTACTGCCACCATTCAAGCATCCAGACGGTCCTCAACAAATCGTATATAGGAGGCCACATGGTCTGCTTTCTGTCGTTGGTACTGGGGGTCTAAGATCGACCCAACTGCTCCATCAATAGGACAATTATTGGACTTTTTATAGGAGGGGTTGACCAGGGGCCTATCTCAAAATACTATGCAGACAGTTGGCGGCCTTAGCTTGGTGATATCCTCGGGTGACCTTCGTTCCATAGCGCACCATCTACATGCCGCAGCTTTCTTTAGGGTGCTGCAAACTTGCGACCTCCTGTAATTCACCGCTATCCCACCTCAACAGGTGTTAACCGCACTTACAACTGGCCTGTTCGAGCCTTTAAGAATTGCTAGTCTGAAATTCCTGACATATAAGGTGGTCTTCTTAATTGTGATCACATCAGCAAGGAGGAATTCCGAATTGGCAGCATTGTCGATTGAGAAAGGACCTGTGTGTGTTTCATGCGGACAGAGTGGTTCTCCGATTGATCCATCCTTCACTCCTAAAGTAAATTCAGCCTTCCACAGAGCGTAGGAGTTGGTGCTTCCAAATTTTTGTCTGAAACCATCTCATAGACTGGAGCATTAATGCATCAATTTGACGCTCGAAGGGCCTTAAGCATCTGTCTAGACCACACAGCGGCATTTCAGAAATCTGAGGCTCTATTCCTATCTTTCAACCCATCCTCTTTAGGACAAAAGGCGTTGTCGATGACCATCAGTAGATGGTGAGAGCCACCATACTAGCTAAAGTTACAAATGCCAGTCCATCTCAGTTCCTAAGGGCATTACAGTCCACTCAACAAGGAGTGCAGCAACATCAGCAGCATGGGCCACACGGGCTTCCATAGACGAAATTTGCAGAGCGGCAATTTGGGCTTCACCATCTCCCTTTGTCAGAAATTATAAAATTGATACCTATGCCTCGGCGGACGTTTCATTTGGCAGAAGAGTCCTGCAGAGGTTCCACAGAGTTTAGAAGTGGATTTCGATCCAGACGGAGTCCATCCTAAGGACAGGCCAAGCTTTGGTATGTCCCACTTCTGGATGCTCTGAAAGCTTATGGATAAAGGGCTTTGTACTTACCTGATACGCCCATTCTCTGTAGCTGTGAAGAGCATCCAGCCCCATCCATTTCTTTCCATCTGGTGGGGTTCTGTTCCAGTCAGGGATCTAGATTAGGTGATGAGTCCCGGACTTTGGCACTCAGTCTTCGCAAAACTGGGGGATGCTGGAGAGGTGTCCGTGGATGAGGAGCGTCCCGGAGTTTTAAGCCCACTACCAGCCTTTCCAGAAGAGACTGAAGCACCTCCCACTTCTGGATGCTCTTCACAGCTCACAGAGAACGGGCGTATCAACGGGCATATTACCTGGTACAGGTAAGTACCAACGCCCTTTTTCATTTTATTTCTGTGTTGCATATCACAAAATTTGTCATTCTCCACACTGCTGCGAGAATCCATGTCCGGGAAAGACTCCTCCTCCTATGTTATCGAGCTGAGTCTGCCAAGGTGATAAAGCCAGCCCGTGTTACTAGGCACCCAGTTTTCGATTCAGCTCCTTGTCATGAGCAGATGTGTCTCTGAGAGCTCTAGATAGCGATCAGCAGCAAATGGAAAGAAAAGAACTCAAGAGTCATTGCAGAGATTCCCAGGGATCCAGTGGAGCCTGGAACGTCGTGGAGAGCAGGGAGCCGCTCTCCTTCTGTGATAGGGCTCCTGTGATGTTCCCTTGTCCCCTGACACCTCTGAGTTCCTGCGTAAGAGCCTCAGCTTGTGCCGAAATTCACACATCATTCTGCGGCTGTTGCGCAGCTAATTGCACAGTCCTTCACTGTGCTCAACAGCTGGGTGCTGTGGTGTTTATTTCAGAGTACCTATCAGCGGAATTACTATTTCAGCCTTACAAGTGGACTTCTTCAGGCCTTACAGTGTGAATCACTTGCCCGGCATAGAAGTTAGGGAGGCACTACAGTGAGGCTGCTTTCAGCACCTTCAGTGTCAGGCCCTGATAAAATGGAGGAAGCACAGGCCCAGTCTATATTTCCAGACCATGAGGAGGCCCATGTTTCCAATACTTCCCTGAGTCTATCCAGAAGAGACAACCGGCCCATTCAGCAAAGCAAGAGGCCGCGGCCAAGATTAAGGCCAAAGCCTTTGGGATGAAAAAGGCCTCAAAAATTCAATTTGAAGCTGAAAAGAGAAGATATGAGGCCTTGAAAAGACATTTTGCTAGAAGCCTGGAGCAGATGCGTGGGAGGAGCCAATCGTCTCCTCAATCTGATAATTTGCAGACCTGCCCACAAACTTTATCCAGGGCTGGAGAGAGAGATCTAGGCTCCAGTCATCACATACAGTCTTTGGTCTCCAGATGGAGTTGCTGAGGCCTTTTTTCCTCAGGACTTAAGTAGAACTGGCCCTAGTTTTAGGCAGACTGTCTGGGTTTCAGAAGCATCTAATCCTCATGATAATCCATCCCAGGGCAGCCATAGACAGAGGGCGGAGGCCACCTTTATCTCTACACTTGCTGGCCTATGCCCTGTGGAACCTGCTATGAGTAACAGGCTTGAGTATATTAGAGAGGTGGTTTCAGTGGTCATTAGACAGGGGATTGCTGAAAAATCTCAGCAACTCCTTTGCCCTACTGGGTTGGGTCTGGAATTTTTCCCTCTTCTCCTTCAACAGGAAGCCACACCTGAAAGGACCGGGTTGCCCAGACTCCCTGAGCAAAAGTTTCCTTCCATTTATTCTGAATTGGGGGGACAATGAAGATTAGTGTTCAATAGATCCATCTGACCAGAGCCACTCCTAAGAGGAAGAGGAAGGGAAGGTTAGAGACTCCAATTTGTTAAGAGGATGAAGGTTTGAGACCTGAACAACCTACATTTACAGGTCTTTTTAGACCTTCCTTGTTCAAGTCTCTGCTGTACAAAGCCCAAAATACTGCTCAGCTGGGTCCTGATGAAGTTACAGTAGAACCCTCTGGGGAGCCCATAGCCCAAGGTGATTCCTTGTTCTCTAGACCCAACTGTTCAAGCTGAGGTGCTCCCATCACCCAAGCTATTTCTAGAACTTCCAGTACACCTCTCCAGGTTCAGGGCCCCACCCCCCTTCTAATGATAGGCAGTTTTATAATGTGGGCCCTTCCTTGGCCAAGGCCCTTCAGGTTCCGTCAGTAGATGCCCCCGTGGTTGTCTCTGTCTCCACATCTGGAACACCAACGGAACTGGAAGATGTCCTAAAAGCTGACAACAAGAGGTCAGAACAGACTGTGGCCTGGGTGGTCCAAGCCTCCACTGCAGCATCATACTTTACAAGGACGTCACTGTGGTAACTACATCAGCTACAGGACTGTTTGCCGCCTGGCGATACCAGATCCCACCAGGACATAAATAAGAGCATCGCTGCAGCGGAGTTCACAGCAGATGCAATCTTGAACTCCATGAAATTTGCTTCAAAAGCGATGGCGTCTTCGGTGGCAGCGCGATGTCTTCAGTGGCTGCAGAATTGGCAGACTGACTCATGATGGAAATGGAAGTTTCTTTTCCCTGTGTTCGAGCAATAGCCTGTTTGGGGAAGCCCTAGAATCATATCTTGTAGAATCTAGGGACAAAAGGAAGATTCTGCCATCATCTTTCAAGAGGTCAGAATTTTGACAGACACCTTACTTTTGACAGTCTTCCTTTTGGATGGAGTCCAACACTCACTTTCCTTGTGGACAGAGGGTGTTCCCTCCTCAGCAGGAGCAATAACCTGAGCGTCCAGCCCGGCATCAACAATTTTCTAACAAGCGGCCCTTTCAAGGTGGAGGAGGCTATTGTGGTTCGCCAGCAGCTGGTGCAGACACCAGAAGTATTGGACAGTGAGAACAAAAGGTAACCATTCAGGTGAGGACTTGGACAAGGCTCCTGCATCTGATGCAGGGATGGGGTCAGGACCATCTGAGAGTGGGATGCTGCCTTTGGAGTCTGGCAGCAGCGAAGCAGAGGACCCAGGGAAGCCTGTTCCCAGTGTGCATGTGTGCGGGGCTGCTAGAAGGAGAGAGCAGCTAAAGCAGCAAGGGTGACTTGGGTAAGGCTAAAAGGTGATTGTCCCTTCCATAAGGGATGAAAGTCAGACCTTAATGACATGCTCTTTGCAGGAAGCAGAGAAGTTCATTAGATTCTGATTCTTCAGTGAAGCCCTGTGAACTTTGGTTTGTTTTTGCTGGAACTCGTGTCGGTTTATAGTCTAAGTAATTGGACTTCTGTTCCTTGGCAGCATTCTGCAGCACTGAAAAGAGTGCTCTTATCTGGAGGAACTGTGTCTAATGAGTTTTGGCTGGGAATGCAAGTAATTCCCAGTGTCACATTAAAAAAGTTTTTACTTTTAAATTCAGTTGGTGTTTTATTAAGTTTGATGAAGCCTGGGTCAGAACAGCCATTCTCTCTGACACTCCAAATGACTGCCTTCCTTCTCTTCCCATTGGAGGTTGTCTGACCTTTTTTGCTTCACGATGGGAGGAGTAAATTTCAGATGCCTGGGTTCTCCAGACTCAAGTTCCTTTCCCTCTCCTCTGAGCCTATTTGTCCGTTGCCCTTTCTCAGGACAGCTCCAGATGGGCCCTCATGGAATCCACCATTCAAGACCTGGTGGACATAAAAGCCATCCAGGCGATTCCAGAGGACCAATGGGGACTGGGCTTCTACTCCCGGCTCTTTGTATCCCAAAGGCTTTGGGGTGAGCGGAGAGCAATTCTTGACCACAAGTCCCTAAACTGATTCATTCCCTACAGGCACTTCAAGATGCAGTCCCTCCAGACTATCCTGGAGAGTGTCCGGGAGGGCGACCTCCTCTCATCCATAGATCTTACGGAGGCATATCTCCATGTCCCGATCTGGCTCCATCATTGGCAGTTCCTTTGATTTTGCTACAACAAGCATTACCAATACTGCACTATGCCATTTGACCTTTCATCAGCCCCCAGGGTATTTACGAAGGTTCTGGTGACATTTGTGTTGTTTCTATGTACTCTGCCTGTGAGGGTTTAATGTTACTTAGATAATATACTCATACAATCATCTTCAGCTCTCACTGCCAACAGTGACCTTCAAACCACGATTCAGATTCTTCAGGAACACAGCTTTTCTGATAAATTGCGGCAAGAGCCATCTTCTCCCGTCTTCTTCACCTAGAGATGGTCATCAACATGGTCCTCTGAGAAGTCTTTCTCTGGATCATCAACAGTCTACAAGACTTAGTAAAACCAGGGGTGGGATTCTCCCAGTTCAGACCAGTTCTATAGAACCGGTTATTATGATTCTGTACAGTTCAGAGAACCAACAAATAGTACCACTGGCTGGCCGTGACCCCCTCTGCCCACCTTTCCCTTCCCCACCCAGTCAGTCCTCAGCGTGCATGCGCAACATCGCATACATATCTGACATAACTGACTGCGTTCTCCCCCTCCCAGTCACTCCTTAAGGTATTTCTTTTTTCTTTCCCTTCCGATGACCAGCTGTTCCTATGAATAGCTGTGCCGGGATTCCCCTTGCTGTCTTACTGCTTTGCCCAGGAGGCTTCACTCAGGCCTAGGGGGTGCACCTCCCCCCACCCCACCCCCGCTCCATTTTTTGCCTTCCTGGGAGCAAAAATGCCTCTCAGGAGGCTTCCCTGAGGCCCGGAAGGCCCCAAAATAGCATAGGGGTGGGTACTGTGTGCCCACCCGGCTCCATTTTCTTGACTTCCTGGGCTCCAGGGAACCTTTCTGGGAGCAAAAATGCCACTCAGTGTTGACTTGGGATAATTATGACTCTCTGTCTTGCCATCCGGCAGTATGCAAGTTTTTTGAAAGGGGTCTCAAACCTGCATCCCCAGGTAGTCCATAAGTATCCCACTTGAGACCTCTCAAAGATGCTCCAGGCCCTTATGGGACCCCCATTTGAGACTTTGAGATTCTTGACTCCCAAGGTGTCCTTCCTGGTGGCTGTCACGTCATCCAAGAGAGTGTTAAATTTGACAGCCCTTTCTGTTAGACAAGACTTATGCATCTTACATCAAAATAGATCTGGTGCTGCGCCCAGATCCTGCCTTTATTCCAAAAATTAATTCATGGTTCCACAGGGCAAAAGAACTCGTCTTACCGGACTTCTGCCCTCATCATTATGAGCTGGAGCAGAAATGGCATATGCTGGACATGGAGCTCTCCATATATACATTAAATGGACTGCAACCTTTTGTAAAATGGAAGCTATGTTTGTGTCCTTTCATCCTGCTTTAGGGACCAAGGCTTCCCCATCCATGATGGGGAGATGGATAAGGGCTTGCATCACTACAGCCTATGAGACTCGATCTCCCAAGTGCTCAAAGGACTGATGGCTCACTCAACCAAGAGTGTGGCCACATCAGCTGCCTGGGCTACCCAGGCCTCCATAGATTTCCATAGAGGAAATCTGTAGGGCAGCAATTTGGACATCGCCCTCTCTATTTATCCAGCACTATAAACTGGACACCTTCGCCTCTGCAGAGGCAGCATTTGGCATGAGAGTGCTCCAAAAAGTATTTCTGGAATCGGAAGATGTGGATGAGACTTAGATCCTCCCAAGGACACGCTGGCTCTGGTGGTCCCGGACCTGGACTCTCGCAGCAGCGTGGAGGAGAATGGGTGTTGGTAAAACTTACCTGAGATGCACGCCCCTTCTATACACACTGCAAGAGAGTCCAGCTCCACCCTGGTTCCATCTGTCATGGTTGGGGAGGGTTCTTCTCATTTTTCTATTTTTCAGAAACATGCCATGTCTGTCAAATTACTTCACCGAAAGCTGGGTTCCTAGCAACAAGGCTTTAATCAGCTTGGCACACTCAGCTTGATGATGTAGAAGATGTTTAACCTAGACCTGGACTCTCTTGCAGTGTTTATAGAAGGGGCATCTCAGGTAAGTTTTACCAACACCCATTCTCAGTTGTGCTAATCGGAGAGTCCAAAGCCTGAGTAGTCTCTGCTTCCTTGCTTGAGGAAGACTGATTTCAATCAAAGCTTCGTCACACCTCCTCCTTCTGAGCATGCCCAGTTTTTGCTCAGTCTTCAATCAAAGAAGATGCATAGAGATAGTGCTCCAGAGAAAGAGAAAATTAATCACACTTTGGATTACACAGACAACCCAAAGGAGGCAAATAACAAAGCAGGGAACTGTGAGTAGAGTGAGCCAGGACAAAGCCATGAGCAAGTGGGTTAGCCGTGACTTGACAGCGCAGTAGGAAAGCTATCATGGCTCCAAAAGAGCAAGCAGGTGGGCGCTTGGCTATCCTGAAGCAGCGAGCGAGCAGGCTAGTGCTCAGTCATCCTGAGACATAGTGGCCATGCAGAGAGGCCCAGGGGAGAAGGGAGACCAGTGCTCAGCCATCCTGAAGCCGCGGGGTGGAAGCAAGGAATAAGACACAGGGAATAAAACAGAGAACTCAGTGGAATTTACTAAGTGATACTTTCAGATGTAAGTATCTGTACTTACAGATACTTACCTCCCCAACCATGACAGATGGAACCAGGGTGGAGCTGGACTCTCTTGCAGTGTGTATAGAAGGGGCGTGCATCTCAGGTAAGTTTTACCAACACCCATTCTCCTCCACGCTGCTGCGAGAGTCCAGGTCCGGGACCACCAGAGCCAGCGTGTCCTTGGGAGGATCTAAGTCTCATCCACATCTTCCGATTCCGGAAATACTTTTTGGAGCACTCTCTTGCCAAATGCTGCCTCTGCGGAGGCAAAGGTGTCCAGTTTATAGTTTTTTTAATAGTCTGTTAATTGGAAGGAAGGGATCATCTTACATTCCTGAGAAGAACAGAATAAACATTTGAAAAGATGAGATGCAGGAACTGCTGCTAAAAAGCAAAGGGTTTTTTAAATGGTAGTCATGGCTTGGAAAGAATTGCATACTTAATTTAACTCTTTTTATTATTTTTATACAGTGCCTTTGTCTTGTCTGCATTCATACCTGTTTTCCTTTTTTTTTTCACTTCATCTCCATCCTGTTTTGTTGGCAGCTTTCTCTTTCCATGCAGCCTACTGTCCATTTCTTTTACTTCAATTCCATTTAATTCTTTTTTTTGTTACCTCTGCTTGAAGAAATGGTAGGTGCATGCATTTAATGTGTTTGAGAGTGACTTATGTATGTAGGAGAGAAGGTTGATAGGGCTGTGGAAAACCTTCAGAACAAATGTTATTCAGTGTGCTGGTTCACATATTAAACATTCTTTTTGAATTTTTAAAATAGTTGTGTTATTTGCAGGGGTTGCACATCTTAGGAAGCTACAACCATAATGTTTCTCATGCAAAGAAGTAGATGAACATATGCATGCATAGTTAATTGCATACCATGAAATCTCTGCGGTATGATTAGTCTACCTCATATTACTTCTCTTTATAGATAAGATTTTAGTTATTTAGGTGCATAGGGGTACATATTTCCTTCATGATGAAAAAGGAAATCAAGACAACTTGAAAGGCAAAAATTAAGATTTATTGAAAAAAGGTTAAAGTAGAATAGAAAGGAAGCATAAAATTCAGAATTATAAAAGCAGACAAAGTCCCATATCAGAAATCTAGCTGGATCAGTGAGTTGAATAAATGACCCTAGCCCAATATTTTTATTAAGAGTTTCTGTTATAGCATGTGCATTGATATTGGAGCATCAAGAAAATTGACCTAGTTCTCCTGTATTTGAAGAATTGTCATACCTTAAAATGCATTTATTTTGGTAAAGCAATGATATCATGTTTAATACAATGAACACTGAATAAACATACTGTTTAGAGTTGTGAACATGATTACCCTCTCAATCTGAATTCTCTACCAGGAATGTTCCTTGTAAAATGTTAGTGCTTGGAATTTATGATGCCATATATTGACAGATTATTTGGTTTGCTAAAAAAAGCTTTATTTTTTTTTGAGATTGAACAAATTAAACAGTATATTATAATGTGGTTAATATATATTTCTACCTGCATGATAATTTGCTTAACTAATACTTTTACAGTGATGGTGAAGCTTTTCGGCACCAAGTGCCCAAACCGGAATGCATGCATGTGCACATCAGAGCACCGGAAAATCAAAAACTAGCTGGCCAGTGTGCGCATGCATGTTTTTTGGTCATTTTCGGAGCAATTTTTAAGGCCATTTTTAGGCCACCCTCCCCCCAAAATGGCTAAAAAACCAGGCCATTTTTCAGGACATTTTCAGGGTGTTTTTAGGCTATTTTTGGGCCATTTTGGGGCCAAAAAATGGCTGGGAAAAGGCTGGGAAACAGTCTAAAAATGGCCTTTTTTGGCCATTTTTGGGCTGTTTTCTGGTGTTCCAGCACCTGCTAAGTCCAGCTGGCCAGCATGCACATGCGTGCCAGAAACAAGAAGAGCAGCTGATGATGGTGTATGTGCCCACTGAGAGGGTTCTGCTTGCCACCTCTGGCACATATGCCATAGGTTTGCCATCACTAGTGGTGCTATGCTACTGGTTTGACCCAGTTTGACCAAACCGGTAATAAAAATCACTACCGGAGCCTCTGATCAGCTGAGAGGAGGGAAAAAATAACCTCCACAATCAGCTGAGACGATAAAAGACCACATGGGAGAGTGGGGGGGGGATCGCTCCTAGCTTTTTGTTTCTTCATCCTCTCAGCTGATTGGCTTGTTAGGTGCACGTGTGTTAGGTGCGTATATGTTAGGTGCGCACGCGCAATCACCCCCTGAACTGGTAGCGACCAAGACAGGATCCCACTACTGGCCATCACGGCTTTATAATGCAATTATAGTGAAGTTTTGTCTGTATTACATTAACTATATTCACAGTATTCCAAATCACCTTTTTCCCTTTGGAACTGGATCACTGCACCACCATTAATAGATTATCTCTTGGGAACGCTTTGGGACAATGTACATTTGCAACCATATTTTTCATTCCATCAGCAAATAGCTTTGGCTGTACCATAGACTTCTCATTGAACTCATTTCATGAACAAAAACTAATTCTGAATCTAAACTTTATTGTAGCCTTTCACTTTATTGTAGTATTCATAAAATTGTTATTTTTAAATTAGCTATGTATATCTCCTTTGAATAGTTCTTTGCTTTTTTACTATTAATATTTTACTATTAATAAGGAGGAATATATCTGTCTCTTAAGTATATGTGAACTTTGATCTAAGTATATGTGAACCTTGATCCAGTTGCTGTTGTATAGTCTTTCAAGTTTCATATTAGTATACTTGGGACAGACCCGTGTTGTAGATTTACGTGGAGAAGCCATCAGTCAGTTTCTTGAGTTTACGTTGTTCCAGAGTTACATCTTTACAATTATTTTAAGGTATGATTGGCTTTTATAAATGACTATTATGGTAGATATACTTGTTATATATGCAGGTGTTTAAAGTACATAGAGAAACATAACCAAGATACTATATTGACTAATTGCATATTAGATATCACACAACAGAACAAAAAACTATTTTACGAAAATAATCAGGTTATGTTTCTAGAAACACACATAAATGTGGACATACAGGACACAAATAAAACATGGATATTGTGGGAAACATGTAGCGCTTTCCCATTCTCAAGATAAGACGCATGCAAAAAGCGAAACAAGAAACTTGCTTAATGTTCTCATCTACTTGAAGCATGATATTCTTATAACAAAAATAAAACTCCATCTAGCTTGCCACAAAATTCCGATTTAAATTGTCTTTTTTCTTTTGAGAAGCTAGGAACGCTTTGATATGAAATTGCTTTCACCAATTGTTTTCACTTTCTAGGAATGCTGAGCTCCATTTAGATTCAGAACTATTTTGGGAAATATATTTTCAGTCAAAGCTTTGTATAATACTTACATGATTGGATGAGGCCTGAAAAAAGCTAGGTTCTAATTTCATTAGATGAATGTGAGCTATTGGCTCATTTGCAAGAATAGGACTGTTTTCATAAAATATGCTAAACTATAACACATTATGGTTGGCCACAATAATGAACTGGGTTGTGGCTCTTCATTTTGTATGGACTTGTTTTATTATTTGATTCTTTCTCATTTATAGGTAGATTAGTAAACTATGGAATTTGCTCAGGGGTGGAATTCAAATTTCTTAACCGGTTCTGTGGGCGTGGCCTAATTTGTGGGTCTGGCTTGGTCGTGTGACTGGTGGCATGTCTTGCTGACTGGCCGTGGCTTGGTGGTCACGACTGGCTGGGCATGGCTTGCATGTAAATATTGTAAATATTTATGTAAATATTTAATTTTTTATTAAAAAAAGAACAACTTTTATCCAAAATCAGGCAAAGCAGGCAAGCAAATTGAGTTACTCCCAAAATCACAGATTCATTTGGAGATCTAGCTATCTGCAATCTGCTAACTGAGTCTGCACTGAAAAATAGAAGCTTCAGTCCTAAGAAAGGTTCAATTCTGCTTTTAGGTTAGCAAGAAATCCAATGATTTCCTGCTTTCTGGCTAATCTAAATCTCCTGGCACAGCAGAACAGCTGATAATCGGGGAAAAAAGGAAAAATAGCAAGTTAGTAGGCAAGTTTGATGGTGCGCATACCAGGTAAGGAGTGAGGGGGAGGGGAGGGGCGAGCCAGTGGGGCAATTTGCCGGTTCTCCAAACTGGGCAGAATCATAACAACTGGTTCTGTAGAACGAGTCCAACCAGGTAGAATCCCACCCCTGAATTTGCTCCTTGAGATATTCAGAGGAAAGGACAGAAATGTATTTTTGATTCAAGGATGATTTTAAAATTGAGACTATATTTTCGGTATTTGGAGTATGCACAAAGATTGCTAGAGGTCAGAGGAGTCAAACCCAAGGCCTGCAGGGTGCTTAGATCTGACCCATGTGGCTGTGCTGAAAACAGCAAAGATCTGACCCACGGTGCCTCTACCAGTGAAAACAGAGCTTGAGAGGGCCGTGCATGTCCCCCGAACTCTGTTTTCACTGGCAGAGGGTTGCAGGAAGCTGTCACAGTTGAAAACTGAGATAGGGAGCCCATTTTCTCTGGCAGAGCAATCTGGCCACAGGCGCCCCCAACACAAGTCAAGCTGGTCATGTCCACCATCCTGGTGACGCCTACCCAGACCCTGAGATCAAACACAATCCTAAGGTGGCCCGCAATGAAATTGAGTTTAAACACTACTGCTACAAGTAGTAAAAGCTGTTCATACTTTCCTTGATGACAATGATTTATTTACAGTTGTTAGATACATGATTAGACAATATAAAATGTTAATTTATAAATAATATAAAAATGCTATTGTGGCCTTCCAAACAGAAAATTAAAACAAATATGGTGTTCTACAGCAATTGGAACTAAAGTTACTAAGCAGAACTTCATTGAAAACCAGCATTTTGAACTGAATTAGAAAAGAACTGAAAAACATTGTGATAATGTTGTGATAGGTCAAATTGTCTGGAAGATTATTCATGAATATGGTCCAATGAGCCTCATTTGTATTTAAGTTGTACAGAAGATTAGAAAAAATATGGTTCAATACAAACTTGATGGTTGGGTAATAATGGATAATAAAGCTGGTTTTCTTTTAAGAAAAATAAAAAAGTATGATAATGATTGATAACTGAACAAGCTGGGTACTTAGATTTCAAGCCTCAAGACTTAAATGTAGTTTGTGAATAGAATTGTAGGCTTGTATTTTAAGATGAAAATGATGACATATTTTAAACTTTTTTTAAATGTTAAAAAAGGTAAAAAGGGTAACAACATAATTAGACAATCACTTAAAATTACTGCTATCCCTTTTAATTGGAGGTTATATTTAACATTTCAAATAAAGTTGATATCACTAAGTTTAACTTCTATATACATTTTGTCTTTCTGCCTTATTTGTTTACAATTAGAGAGAAAAAAAATCTACCATATTTTTCGCACTGTAAGACGCTCCAGACTATAAGACGCACATTAGCTTTAAAGGAAAAAAACAAGAAAAAAAATCTGCCTCTGCCTCCCAGCATCCATCTGGTATTCATCTGGCTAGCATCCTTGCTGTAAATAGCAAACAGCCTGCCTCCTCCCTATCTGTTGCTTCCACTGGGGAACATTGAAACTTTTGCTGCTGAGCAGCTGATTGGTGGTTGGATCAGTGTCCCAAAATACCGGCAATTAGCTGTTCTTGGTGGTGGGGATCGCTGCTTCTGTCTATCGGCAGAAGCAGCAGACGGCAGCAAACGGGCGCCTCTACCTGGAACAATTGAACAGTGGTATTCCAGGAGGCCGATCCAACTGCCAATCAGCTGCTTGGCAGTGAAGACTGCAATGTTCCCCAGCTATAGAACAGTAGTAGAATTGCAGCAGAGTAAGGCATTAACATCGAGCCTCAACTTTTTAATTTTCCATAATAGTATAAACTAGCCATTTCTGTAACGACAAATTAATCTAATTAGTAAAACCCAAAGTGACACTAAGTTAGTTAAGTTAGTAACATATTAAGTTAGTAGCATGGTTAATAATGGCTTCCCCATTGACTTTGCTTCTCAGAAGGTTGCAAAAGATGGATCTCTTGAACTCAGGACACTCTAATATTCATAAATGTAACCAGTTACCAAGTATCTGAATTTTGAACATCTGAATATGGGGATGCTACAGAATGTGAAAAATGGTTATAAGTCACTTTTTTCAATGCTTTCCCCTTTCTTCATTCATCTTTTTATTTTTTTTGCCAAGTATCTTCTTTTCACAACTTTTATCTTGGGAAAAAATTTGCAATAGTCTGTTGCTCTTAAAGCTGCTTTCTATAATGCTTGCCCACACATATTTATGTTATTTATTTGTGGTTTTAGAAAGGTGGAAAAATAGCTTTCCCAGACTTTAATCTTGAAGATACTTTTAATTAGTGGAACAATCAAGAGCTGGGATCAAGCCTTTGCTTTATGCTTTATATTATCTTGATTCACCCTCCCTCCATTCCTACAAACTTAACTTACATTCTCATGTGGAAATGACTGAGGAAGATTTTTATTTCTCAAAGACTATGCTTCTAAATTTAAGGACAAGCAATGTATCTCACTGTCCTAAAAGAAAACATTCCCCAAATTTTAGATTTTTTTTATTTGATAAAGCAGGATATATTGCTTTTATAAAAATAACATGCTTTCTTTTAGGAACACCATTTGCAAAGAGCAATCTCAGCACAGCAAGTCTTCAGAGAAAAGAAAGAGAATATGGTTATTCCAGTTCCTGAAGCAGAAAGTAATGTCAACTATTACAGTCGTCTGTACAAAGGAGAATTTAAACAGCCAAAGCAGTTCATTCATATTCAACGTAAGTACAGCATTAACTACTGTTTGTTTGTTTTAATTGCCTATCAAAATCACAGAATGGGAAGGAAGGGATTTTGAAAGAAATTTGGGTGTTTGTCTTGAAGAAAAGGAAGTTATTATTAAATTCATGTTGTAAAGGAACATATCTGTTTTCTTATTTTTGTGGAGTAAAGTACTTACACATCAAATTTCAAAATTCTGATATTTAGAAAATTGTTTGTCTTACTGATACTGGCCTGATCCCAAAAGATGTGCTTAAGGTCTTTCTGCAGGTTTGTTGTGAGGCAAGCACGAATTATTTAATAAAATTTACCTGACTTCTAGTCTGTTATCCTTTCAATACTTCTGAATATCTTTCGGGTCTTTTATCTTTAAATTTAGTTTTAATGTTGACATTTCTGTTCTGCTGTCACTTTTACATTATCGTGCCCTAGTTTTGTGTTATTGTTTAAAAGAATTCAAAATATCAAGGTCCATGAACAGGTAATATATGAATGTTGTGTGTACATATTAATGATGTCTAAAAACAGTGTCTTTCTTGACTTGCTTATCTCATATAACTTTTGCTATTATTAACTATTTATTTAGGAGAGATGGGAAGCCCAAAGCTAAATTTTAATTCTTAAATGGGGGAAGCAAATACTGAGATTTAAACTGACTACTTCAGGAACATAGTTTGCATTCTTCAGTATTTGGACCTGCACGCATGTTTAGAAAATTTGATAAAAATAGATTTTATAATAATGTAAGTGTGGTGATTAAAATGTAACTTCAGAGGATTCCTCTCATTGATAGATATATGAATAGTTGTCCAGTGTGCTGATGAGAGAATCCAAAGAATGGGTTAACTCTGCCTTTCTGCCCAGAGACTGAGTCCTGTCAAGTTGTAGCCGTGCCTCTCTTGACTGTGTCCCAGTTTTGACTCAGTCTTAGCTCAAGAAAGATGTTTGGATGACAGCTTTTCAGAGCAAACAAGCAGAGTTAATTTTTTGGATTCTCACAGCATATCTGGACTCACAAACTGTTCGCAGACAGTGAATGCCTTGGCTGGCTTAGTTTTCATCAAAACTTTACTATGTGTTTCCAAGAAAAATCATAGTCATTTTTTGATACCAGAATAGCTAGATATTTTCCTGATTATGAAAGTTAATTGTGGTGTTTCTTTGAGTTTATTTTTCCTTGATGCCTTGTTTGACTCCATCTCCCACTTTCCATTGTAAAAGCAGGGTCATGAAATTCTTACTGGAAAAGGAACATGAAATAAGTTGTAATATTTTATTTGTAAATAAGAAAAAACATTGTTGTGAAAGTGTTCATAAAGAATTAATGATTTGGCACTCTGTCCAGTAATATTTTAATACTTAAAACAGGCTTACTTAAAAAAAAAGTAAGCTCAGGATCTCAACACTGCATAGGGTGAGTAACATCTAGGCACAGCATATCATCTCTTGCTCTAAGTTTAAATCATAGCCTATCACACAATAAACTTGCCAGGTTTCTCTGTTGTAGAAGCTTGCTACGCCACATCACAGATACATCCTTCTCTAGTGTTGTCCAGCTTATGGCATATACTTCACAAGTAGTATTTGCTTTCAGATATCGCAAACTTTAGAAAAAGAGTCCAAAATGTATGTGCTTCCCAAAGCCTTTGTTCATTAATGAAAAGTATTATATTTTTTGTTTTCTGATTTTTATTTTAGTTGCATTGATTTCATTACTGTTTGATATTAAGTTTTATAAAAATGGAAGTCGGATAAAACTTTATTTATTTAACCATGACATGGGTGGCATTTAATTTAATAGATAGATACAAAATTTTAAAATCAGCCTTTCCGAAATACCAGTAAAGAAGTGATAAATAAAGTGATCATTATAAGGGTCATGGTTAAAATTATGAAATGATTTTTTACCATTCTCTGTTGTAATTTATTCTATTGTCTTGAAAATGTGTTTATAACAGTCTACTGACTTTGGGTATTAAGATCCAATATCTCACAACTTAGTTTGTTGTAAATGTTTTGCAAACTATCTGATTTTCATTGTATTAATCCTAATGATTTTTTCTTTAGTCAAGGTACTATTTTGCCATAGTTGCTTAATACCTATTTTTCTGCAGTTAAGGTGCATCTTTCTTAACTCCTTGTCAGCAATCGAGGGAATGGCTTGACCAGTAATAAAAATCTATCTTTTGTCTCCAATACCTGAACTCGATAGCCATTCCACCACCACCCTCTCCCGGCCACATATAGTTCATTAGCATATTTATATCCATTTAAGCATGCCATTTTAAATTAAACTATTTTTTCTCTGTGTTTCAGCCTTTAATTTGGACAATGAACAACCTGATTATGATATGGACTCAGAAGATGAAACATTATTAAATAGGCTTAATCGGAAGATGGAAATTAAACCACTGCAATTTGAAATTATGATAGACAGGCTTGAAAAAGCTAGTTCTAATCAGGTATCATGAATTCAACGCCCCCTCTCAACTCTTCATTATAGCAGTTGTAGATAAAATTGATTTTTTAATTAGTTTTGCTGAATATGGATGTCTTTATTTACAATGTATTACTTATTTCTTATTACCAGAAATGCTAAACATACATCCTTCATATTATATAAAGAAATTAAGAAGAAATATGATATATAAATCATTTAAGGAGTACTCGTATGCATCCATTTGCCTGAGTTTTCCTTTCTTTGCTCCTCTCCCCTTTTTCCACTTTGTGTATATCTCTATTATAATATTTAGAGGCCTTGACTTGTATGTGGAAATTGTTTCACTTTGAGAGCTATTTCTTATACCACATAATAGCTATTTCAGGCCAAGGAGACAAGTTGATTTTCGACAGGTAGTGATTTAGGCTACTATGGCTGTGCTCTTGTTACAGCTATGGTGAATGCAATGAGAAGGTGATGATTTCCATAAATGTTATATTTGAAGTATTGGAGAAACATTATTTTACCTGTTATTTTCTTCTTTGATTAATACATGTACATTTCCCCAGTACAAACCATACACTTAATCTCAAACTTCTATATCCAAATTGTTTTGAATTATTTGAATTACTCCAAAATTCAGTGTCTGTTAATTATTTTAAATAAGTTGATGGAAGAAAAGACCCACATACCTTTTATGAAGCTAAATGTTTTATTAGCTGTTATTTTACTTTAAAACATGAAACTTTTAGACACATAAATCCTCAGCTTATTGATATTGCCAAGTGGTAAGATTTCAAAATCAAGAAAAGCTGAATCCTTATGTTAAGTGAAAAGCTTATGAAAAGCTGGATCCTTATGTTATGGTAAGTGTATAAAATGAGACTAGGTAGCAAGAAAAGGAAAGGAGTGTGCTGAATTGATTGGCTTATTTGTACTAATATTGCCATTGCCTTTTATAATATAGATACAGGTCTCCGCTCTTTGGATTGGAAGTTATTTACTTTAATCCAGTAGAATATTTTGGCAGCTAAAAAGACCAAAGGAATCCTGACACGTTTATTGATTCATAATAAAAAAATATCAAAATATCTGGAATACATATTTGCTTTTGAAAGCACATATCAGAAAGAGAAAGGAATTGAGTTAGATTTTATGTAATATTTTAATGCAGGATACAGTAAAATCTACATTTCTGTTACGGTGGAAAGCCTGGTCTTTCAACTGTGAAGTGAATTTTCCATTAAATGTCATTAAATTTTCCATTTTAAAGAATTGGTTATGATGGTCAATGGATCTCAAATGCATATCAGTACAAAAAAAAAAACCCTATAATTTTTCAGGGGTGGGTCTTGAACTGTTTAATAGAACTTGTGGCTTAAAATACCTAAAATAAATGAATCTGCCATTTGGAAATTAAGAACCAATTCATACAATGTATTTTTGCATGTAAGAATGTCACCTTTCAGAATTCATGATCACCCAGAATGTCTGGATACTTAATTAAAAAAAAAAGGTAACAAAAGTAAGCAGATTAAATTTATCTAAGAAATATTCTCCTTGAAATAATTACCAAGTCATCTTTAGACACTATTGAGGGAGGATGAATGTGAGAAATAATTCATATCAGCTCAGAAATCTGACTTTGGGAACAGATAAGATAGTCTTATTAGAAATAAAGACTAAAAATTGCTAGGTAATTGGTTTGAAAGGTTTTCTGAGTAAATTCCAATCTAAAGTTAATTACATTGAAGTCCCATTTAAATCAGTGATATAAATAGGTTGTAAGTAACTGAAATCTCATATATTGTAATGGGAATTAGAAAGGACTAATTTTAGGTTGATCAGGTACATTGGGGTTTCTTCCATTTTTGCCATAGCAGAAAAGCTTCCTAGAGACCATTTCTTTTGCAGACTTATTTTTATTTCCACAACAGCATAATACTTCATTCTTTCAGTGTTTTTTAAATCTCAGTTTGAACACAATCTATTTTTGAGCATCGTAATTGTCTTTATAATCATTTTACATATGAATAAAAGGGTTTTAACAGTTTAAATACTGTAAAAATGCAACAACACACCTATATAAAATGAAGCATTGATATTTCCAGTTTGTTTTTTCTTCAACAAAAAGACAAAATAATTTAGCTAAAAGTAGATTTTAAAATAGCCTGAACACTACAGACTATTCTGTGTTTACAGCGAAATAATATTCACTGAAGGGTTTGTATGTGTAGAATTCAGGACAGATCTCATATTGAGTAGAAGCCTGGAAGCATATTTGCTATAAATTCTAAAGCATTCATATACGCACCATTTTTATGATATAATATATAAATGTACTTGCTAGGCTCCTAAAAGAATAAAATAAAAAATATGCAATAACTCTTAAAAACTTTTGTTGACATAGAGAAAATTAAATACCTTAATTTAAATACTTGAGAAGCTGTTGGATAAAATTACAGTTATTTGAAGCACATTTAAAATTGTAGACAAGTTAGGTTTTAGTACTTGATAATTTATACACTTGTTGATGAGGGTAATTATATTGAATTCAGTTGTGCCATTCCATTGACTACAGTAGTATTTGGTACTAGAAATATGACCAATTTCTGTGTGTGTGTGGTTTTTTAAAATTTGCCATGCAAGAGCTCTGGAGGATGTATCCAAGGGATGTATGATATGCTACACATACATAAACACAATTAACATAATACATTTCTCTGGATGTGTCCAGAGAGTATAATAGAAAAAATAGTTGTGAGTACATGAAAAAATTTTGGAGAACTCTATTATGTTAACTGTGTTTATATACGTACAGTATTGATTCTACATTTCTTCATACAAAATTCACATCTTGAATTATTGTGAAGAACAGCTACTAAAATCTCTGATGTGATTGTTTTAGAAATGTATTTTTGTATCTCTTTCAGCTTGTAACACTTCAGGAAGCTAAGCTGCTGCTAAATGAGGATGATTATCTTATTAAGGCTGTGTATGACTACTGGGTAAGGAAACGTAAGAACTGCCGAGGGCCATCTCTCATCCCTCAAATCAAACAAGAGAAAAGAGATGGTTCTACCAACAATGATCCCTATGTGGCTTTTCGGAGGAGAACTGAGAAAATGCAGACCAGAAAGGTAATTTTCTCAATTCAGTGGTTTTCCAATGTGTCTCTATTGAAGAATGGAGCCAAATGTCTACATAGCAATGTGAAAAACTGTCTGTCTACAAACTGAAGCAAGCATTTGGTTGCAATTTATTTCTGCTAAATGTGGTGCAACTGGTTACTGAATTTAGTGGCCAATTGCCCCCCAGGAAAGTTGCATGTTGTTATAGTTGCTTTGTGTATGCTTTTTAAATGCTGCTTACACACTAAGTTACTATTACTTTTGAGAGCTTATCTCTTATTAAAAGATGTGCAACCTGTATAAAAGTAAATAAATAACAAAATGTTCCCCAGAAAATCATTTGCTGCTATCAATATGTGGATTTTTGTAGGGAGCTGCTATGAGAATTCAATGTCCCTTTATCTAATTGTGGGACATTATCTTCATGTTTTCCTGGTGGATCAGACTGCACATAAAACATTTGTTTTATGGACAGTAGGCAACTTTATATCCAAACCACAGTTTAAGGTGCAATACTATTTTGCCTTTTCTTTGAAAGGAACATGAATTCATTAAGGCATGTGTAAAATTACTGCATGCATATACATTTGATAAGCACAGACATATGAATTTTAAGAACATGCATAGAGAACGTCAGTAGGCTGTTTAACATATGCTCTTGTTGAATAGAATTTGTGAGAAGGTGACAAAAGAAAGCTTTATTGTGACAGCCATGGGTGTTGGCATACCTAGGCCAACTTCTTTAATTGCCCAAATTTAAGATTGTGGAAACTCATGAGATACTGCATTGTAGTACTGAAATATATCTGTGTATTTATTGTATTTTTATGATTTTTGAGATATTTGGATATGCATGATTCCTTGTATGAATGCATGGGGTGTTTTAATTTTAAAACTGAATTTTAAAGATTAATATCCTTTCTCAAATAGCAAGTATACTATAAACTTACAGCATAAAAATCCATAGAGATTGTGAAAAAAAAGACACATTAATACAAACAGACATAATTCTTTAGTATATTCAGTTCACCAGACAGGCACTTTTTAAAACATATTTGTTCATTAAAGATTGGATTCAAAAGTGTGTTCCACAAAGAGAATATTTTTCTCTTAGGCAGGATAATTCACCTAAATTCTGGTGATTCTTCCCTCCCTTCACAAACTGGCTAGAAAACTGCATGGTTTTCTTGCTCTCGAGCAGACTTTGGTTGTTCTAGAAGCTGCAGTGAAGAATGACAACTCTGCTTCTAATGTTTTAAGTCCTCCAAATATTCAATATTATTAAAAGCCATATAAAGTCAAATTTAAACTCAGACTGACGACATCTTCAAGATACATTTTTCATAAAGATACTTCCTTTCTAACAGAATCGGAAAAATGATGAAGCCTCTTATGAGAAGATGCTGAAACTAAGACGAGAGTTCAGTAGAGCCATAACAATTTTAGAGATGATTAAGAGACGAGAGAAAACAAAACGAGAGTTACTACATTTGACATTAGAAGTTGTGGAGAAAAGGTAAAACTTTTGAGTTAATCATTCTTATCAAGGAAGGTCATCTTGCATTCCAAATAGTACAGATAGTCCTCAACTGAAGACCAGTTGCTTAATGATCATTAAAATATGAAGGATCTCCCGAGAGCGACTTATGATCTGTTCTCAAAAGTTTTGGTGGACACCTATTATACCCTGTGGTCACCTAATCACATTTTGAGGTCTTAACCACTGGCTTGACTTTATGGACAGTTGCAGAATTCTGCAATGGTTTTTTTTGTCAGATTCTGGTTTTTAGTTTTGGTTTCTGGCAAAAAAAATCCCTACCCATTGGGGAAAAATGGATTCATGTAATTTGCTGCATTCACTTAACAAAATAAAAAATCATAACTTTAAATACAGTCATGTGATACCTCAACTTATAACCATAATTATGGTTGTAAATTGAGGACTACCTGTAGTATATTTAACCTGTGATATGCAGTTGCCTTAATTAACAAATACAGCAGGTTGTGTAGAACGTTATTCCATCTTTCATCAGTTGTAAAATGACCTCAAACAAAATATTTTTCATCTGCTCTTCTGCATTTTAAAAGATGATCAGAACATCTTGTAGGATTTCTGTAAAATATATTTTTTTAAAGATTCATTTATTATGCTATATTCTTGATCTATAAGCTCTCTCACTCTTTTAAAAGATATCATTTGGGTGATTATGGAGGAGAAATACTTAATGAAGTTAAGCTTAATTCAACTGAGAAAGATATGAACACCACCCCTGCAGCACTTCATAATGGAAATCACCACAAAGTTCAAGAATGTAAAGTTAAGGTAGGTAACTAACTTTAGTTGTTACATTTATTGCTTAATTCGAGGGATGTTTTAGCTAAATCATGTGGGAAGTATTAGAGGCTGTTCAAACATACAGTAACAGTTCTTCTCTCCTATCCTATTATGTTTATTTCCATCAGTGGCATCAAAGCAAAATAAAAATTAAATTGAGCATACTGTATATTAGACAGTCAATAAATACAATCAGTATATGATGCTACTGGTAGTTATGTGAAATCAACTTTAGTTGATCTGGGAAGCTGCCCGTTTTTTAATTTAGAGCATTAACAATTACATGTGGATTAGATTCAGTATTGTTAATCTAGTGCAAAGTTTCTACTGTTTATGCCAATCTCACAGATATCCTTGTAAAAATAGCAGTATATTTCAGCTTGCACATGTAACCCATTATACAGAATTTTCACAACTTTATGCTAGGTAGTTTTTCTTAATTGCATCTACTTATTCCTCAAAACTTGTAGAGTTGTTAGTGAAAGAGTAGGAAAGTTTTCTAAAAGATACTGGGATGGTAATAACAGTAAAGTCATAGAACAGATAATTTCCAGATAGTTATGCCTGTTTGTGCTGGGTTAGGGTATATGCATTAAGCTTCAATGAAGTTTTCATGTTTTTGTTCACAGTCCAGTATCTCGATGCTGCAAAAATATACTTTTGGGTGCTTGCAGGCTTTAGATTGTCCACACTAATATAGTGTGACATAGTAATATTATTTACCATGTGACAGAGTATAAATAATATTACTCTGTCACATGGTAAATAATAGTAAGACAGAGTAATATTGCCTCTTATATTTTTCACATCAGTATTTTGATTTAGCATTACTTCTACATCTCCTAGGCAATGCATCATTAGGATTCTTTAAAAATCATTAAAATATTAGGTTTGTGACAATTTTATGATCACAAAAGAGTTTTCAATACATATTAATTATTTGATGATTTGTTTTTTTATCAAAATTAAACATTAGTCATATCCACATAATAATGGAATTGTATGTATTTATTGCAGAGATTTTAGAGATTGGGCTTCCATTATTTGTAAGAAATAACATTACGCTTTTTTTTAAAAAGTCCAAATATTTTTTAAAAGATTAGATTTGTTTAAATGTTTATCTTTATTTTTTAACTTTGATGACATCTAGTGGTTATTACATTGTAGGCACTTATCACTCTTTATTTGAACTATTCTTGTTTTCCATGCTAAGCTCATGTAAAAATCTTAAAAATATAATGTTGCTTAAGCTGTTTTTAAATTGAATTTGAAGACAGGAGAAAGATCCTTTTGAAAACCTTATGTTTTTCACTGGGGAGAAGCAATGCATACGAGACAAATTCTTTCGAAACACTAAGTGTTTAAAATGTTAGTTAAAATGGTACAAGTTAGTTTAAAATGATGCAAGATAAATGCAATAAATGTTTCTAAATCTTTGAATAATATATGCTCTACGTGCTACTTGTCCAGAGTTTTGTAAATATAATTGGGGGCAGCGATTGGAGAAAAAGTTATTTACTATCTCATGAAAATCAGGTAATTATTAACAATGTGGGGGGTTTTGTCCAAAATTTACTGTATACAAACAGCATGCTCACCATTCATCTCTAAAAGAGGAAGTGTCTGATGTTGTCCGTCAAAAGAAGAAGTATCCAAAGAAGCCTAAACTTGAGAGTGTAATAAGTCCTCAGCAGTCTACTACTGAGCCCTTGCCTGTGATCAGTAAAAGTGATATCAAACAATATGACTTCCACAGTTCAGATGAAGATGAATTCCCCCAGGTAATACATGTCTGCCACATTATAAAGCAGATCTTTTTTAAATGTAAGTGGAAGAATCCTGATTTACATTTGAATAGAAAAGGGGGGGGAAGCAATATGAGTTTGGTTTTTTTTTTTCTTTAAAAAAAAAAGATTTGTGATTAAAGATACATTGTGATAAAATACCATACATGTTATATGTATGGTATTTTATCACAATAAAATATCACATGGTATTTAACATAAAATACCATGTTAACAGTAATTTGGAATCCAAAGAACAGATTAGGTTTGTGAAAATGACTAAAACCTAGCTGAGTTTTTGAAAATTCACTGGGATCTTTGGGCATTTGATCTCTCTGAACGTAGTATGAACTATTATCAAGAAGCCTCTTCATAAGCCATCTGTTGAAATTTATTTTCACTTTTAAATGTGCATTTCCTGGTTTTAACTGTTTTGGGTTGCTTAGCTGAGGAAGAAAATATTTGCCAGGAATGATAAATGAATTGAGTTTTTAAATTAGTTTTATTTGGCTTCTAGGTATCCTCACCAATATCTGAGCCAGAAGAAGAAAATGATCCTGATGGAGCCTGTGCATTCAGAAGAAGAGCAGGATGCCAATATTATGCTGTAAGAATTTTTACTTTTTAAAAGTTTTTTTAAAAGTTTTTTAACTTTTAACCTTAATATTAATTTTTGTTCAGAAGAAAATGTGTATTTTGGATCTTTTTTTGTTAAATTATCCTTCTTTCTCTACTTCCTTTTTACCGCAGGTATTTGAGAAAGGTTTCTATTTATGAATGAAATTGCTTCAGATCATGTTAACTGTAGTATTATTAAATTTGACAAGTTGTGAACCCGAAGATGTTGTTGAAGTATTTCAAGATACAGTATACTTGAGGACAAAATTGCTAGTTGCTTTTAATTATTGATATGGCCTTAATTGAATTACAGGACTGTAATTGAATCATATCTTGGCCTGTACAGTATCAGTGGCTGTTTCTGCTTTTTTTCCTCTCAACATCTGATAATTGATGCTCTGAAGTCTTAATTCAGTTTCAATATGTGTTTACTTGTTTAGTCTGCTTCTAGATTTAAATGTCACATTACGCATTTAGAATTCTGACACAAATATGACTTCAGTTGTTTCAACTAGTTTCCAGTTAATTTCTAGAAGTATATCTCCTGCCATTAAGAGCAGTGTGCTTCTGGCTGTCATAATTAGAATTGAGGAAGCAGTCTTCCATTGTGAATTGAATCCATGATCTGCTTATCTATGTTCTTATAAAAATAGTGAAAGCTTGTCTGATGAGCAAACAAAGCATCTGACTAGGAAGCCCTGGTACTCCTGTCCATTTTAAGAAATGGAAGGGAAGTGAAAGATAAAATTTGAAGTGCTTAAAATTTCAAAGATGGCTTAAATTACACATACTTATTTGTTACCATCTGGCAAAGATTTCCATTTCATAACCGATCCCAACTATCAAGAAGGTACATTGGATGGGACCTAGGAAAAGGGCCTTCTCTTTGGTGGCTCCCTTTCTTTGGAATCCAATTTCCCAAGTGATAAGATTGCCCTCCCACCTTGTTGCTTTTCTGCAAGGCCTTGAAGACACCATTTTGTCAGCAGACATGAGGACCCTATTGGGACCTAATAGTGGCATATTTGATTCTGTTGTTACCACCATGGGGAGAGAGAGGTTGAATTTTAAACTGAATGTTTAATGCTGTATGCCATTCAGAATCACTGTGTATGAGTTGGGCGGCTATATAAATTTATTTAATAAAATAAAATAAAATAAATAGCCATCCTAATGTTAATGGATCATTGCAGCTTGTCATTCTTTCCCTGTAAAAATACTGTGTCCATTCTTGGATTGGGATGAAGTAGACAGTGTCCCAGATAAGGAGCATGGGGTGCCTTGGGGAGAGACAGGGAGGTTCTATAGGATGGGAGAATAATCTACATTGTACTACAGGAAAAGGGAAAAAAATATCAGGGTTTTAAGTCTATTTCAATGAATGATTTCTCTGCAGTGAACAAGGGGGAGGGGAAATCCTTCAGGCTTGAAATCTCAATTCTGGGTAGGGAGGAAATCTTAGATTCACACAGAATTGAGATTACTCCTGGCAGGCAGCTCTTTTGGTCAGGTCCCAGAGAAGAGAGAGACTTCTCAGTAGGTGGCGGCAGCAGCTTGCAGTTTTCCCTGTCAGCTTCCCCTCTGAATTTCTGAGAAAGCCGGCAGAGAAGATTGCAAATGGCTATTGCATGATTGTGGGGCACTTGGTAGCTAGTTGTAAGGATGACTAGGTTGCCAAGCACTCAGTTAAGTATCAAGTGATTTTGGGGGAGCAGTGTGATACCTTACGATGGCCAGAAGTATTTTATAGGCCGTAAAATATCCTTTCTGAGACCGTCATAACTTTGGTCATTAAACAGTCAGATGTAATTCAAAGACTATCTGTATCACTGTTCTGTGACTGCACTGGTTGTCAGTCTCTTTCTAGGTGCAATTCAAAATCCTGGTTATCACCTTTCCAGCCCTAAATGGCATGGGTGCAATTATTTGCAGGACCATCTCTCGCTGAGAATATCTGTCCATTGTACCAGGTCACACAGAGTGTGGGCAAGCTCCAGGTCCTTTCCCTTAAATATTGCCCTGCAGTGGGATGTCAGAAGTGTGCCTTTTTCATAGGAACCCTACCTTATAGAACACCCCCCCCCCCGGGTGAGCTTGGAGGATGGTTTTGTTGAATGCAACAGCTGAGGTACCAAGTTTTTGTTTTTCTGCTTTTATTATTTTCTGGGTTTTATTGTTAGGAGTCCCCCAGAACTGTTTTTCTGAAGATGGGCAGCTACATAATTCTTTTAAATGAATCAGTCATCAATCAGTTTTCACTTCATTTTTCTCTAGGCTCATTTGGACCAAACTAATTATTCTCATGAAAATTCAGAACTGGCAGAATTGGATAAGCTAAGATACAGACATTGTCTCACAACACTTACAGTTCCAAGAAGATGTATAGGATTTGCAAGAAGACGAGTTGGGAGAGGTGGAAGGTAAAATAAGATATTTCCTCCAGTTGTATATTTATTGCAAGTATTTTGTATTTTAAGTTGTTCGTAACATTTATTTTTTATTTCTTTTAAAATCAGGGTATTAATGGACCGGATAGCCACAGAAAATGATCCTGTCCTGAAGCAGATTGATCCAGATATGCTAAATAGTTGTTCAAGCTCTTCCCAAAATATAGACATTTCTTCTAATTTTTCACGGACCAATGCTTCCAATAAACATTGTGGAAATAAACTTTCCCTTTCTGAAATATTAAGCAATATCAGGTCATGTCGACTGCAGTGTTTCCAACCAAGGCTACTAAACGTACAGGACAGTGATAGTGAAGAATGTACCTCAAGGAAACCAGGGCAGGCTGTGAATAATAAAAGAGTTTCTGCACCTTCTGTAGCT
This sequence comes from Laticauda laticaudata, assembly GCA_004320025.1. Lineage (NCBI taxonomy): Eukaryota > Metazoa > Chordata > Lepidosauria > Squamata > Elapidae > Laticauda > Laticauda laticaudata. Next base: position 8,838 of record BHFT01022845.1, on the reverse strand, counting down.
TTATTGAACACCAGCAAGAATGGGATTTCAGGTAGGCAAATATTTACAATATTAACGTTTAAATAAATTTCTTTTTAATTTTTTATATGAATCCTGGCTAAAAAGTTGGTCGTTAGCTTGTATGTCTGTTATAACTATAATAATGGGGTTCAGAAAAAGTACTATTACTATGCACAGTTGTACTCTTATTCATATAAAATAGCTTTAATTTTAAAATATAGTGTAGGCATAATTCTAGTAATGTTTTCATGGGAATCAGTTTTACCTACTGCTATGCTTACATACTGCTCAATTACAAGAAGTCTGCATTCCCTTCTTTCAACTTTCTGTTATTTGAAACTGAATTAGCAATACTATCATTTTCAGTCTAGTCTAGTTTAAAAACATAGTTTTAAAAAATATTTTTTATTAATTTTTTACACCATTCAACTCCCAAGAATTCTGGTGGGACTCATCTATTCTAATACCATTCTATAATTAACAGCTAAAACTGAAGATAATAAATTAATTTACATATGGTGAACTGGATTGTTAGAGAAAATTCAATCATTAAGATGTTTCCCTCAGGAAAAAAAATGGAAAGCTTGAAAAAACCAAATATTTACAGTAAATTTTAAATAATTGTACACAGTTATCTCGTAGCTCCTATTACTATATCATTCATATCTTAAGTCTTTAAATATCACCTGTTTTAAAAACAGGTAAGGGTTTCCCCTGAGAGATGTGTCCAACTTCAGGGGACAGTGTCCATCTCTGATTCATAGCCAAAGAGCCAGCATTGTCCAAAGACTCTTCTGGACAGTGTGATTATACGCCGAGACACACGGAACATTGTTACCTTCCCACTGAAGTGCTATCTATGTATCTACTTGCACTTGCATGCTTTCGAATTGCTAGGTAGGCAGAAGCTGGGGCAAATAACAGGAGCTCAGTCACATTGTGCTTAGATCTTGAACTGTCAACTTTACGGTTGACAAGCCTAGTGTCCTAACCACTCAGCCACTGCACTGTTTGTTATATTAATCTCCTTTCTATTATAGGTTAAGTAAACGGAAAAGTAAGTTAAATACAGTAGCTTTGATATATTTAAGAAATGTAAGCAATAAAACAAGAGAATTAATCAAATATGAATGGTGCTGAATAAATTACAGATCTGAGTGTATTCAGTATGAAAGAAGTGATTTAGTCAGATAAAAGAGAATGAAAATTGAACTGCAAGACCAGTAATGTTGCAACTAAATGGAGTTGATGAGCTCCTCAAAAGGAGAAGAGCTATATCTGAAACAGCCTAGGGAGGTGGTAGAAGCAAAGATGGGTTGCATAGAGGAGTATGAAGTATAATGAATAGTGTTGGTGAAAATCTAGTTTGTGCTGTAAAACATAATGGGGAAGTATAAAAGTAAGAGCTATTACTATTGTAGCCTGAAAATATAAAACCCTGACAGAACAATCTGCTCAAACATTCCACTGAGTGAAATAAGATTTATGATGGACAGTAGCTGATTTTTCCCAAATTATGGAACAGATTACAAATTCAGACTGCAGTCACCTGTTAGGAATTACTTTTGACTAAGCTCACTCATTGAATCTAAGATTTCTGTAGCCATTGTTCACCAACTTGAAAATGCTCTTCAGAAAGAATTATAAAATGTTTGGTAGCATTAATTACTCCCTCCTGCAGTGTTCAAGGCTGTTGAGTACTTGCATTTTATGATGAAAGGAACAACTTTTGTGGGCTAGTCTAAGTCTTTATATAGTTTCTTCATACAAATTCAGCGAAGGTGATTTAATGCTGAAATTAAAACTAAATAATAAAGAATAACCTTTTGGCAATACTGTGAAGAACAGCTTGGGTTATCTAGCTAGATTTCTTCTCTCCTGCCTTTTTAAATAAGCTTTGAGGAGATGGAAGAGGATTCCCCCAGAATGGGCTTTGTAGCATATAGTGCTCTGTTTTATAATTCATAAATATAAACTTGGTTATAATTCAGTACTATTTTAAGTATAGGTATTTTAACAATTTGTTTCTTGACTGCTCATTGTGTGTTTTGTGAGAATGGTAAACAGAAATGGCTTGGTGCCTTTATATAGGAAGTCAAATTCCTATATAAAGGCACATGCTTTGGTATCATTCAAATGTTGTAGGCCCTTAATCCCATAAATTTGTAAAAACCTCTTTTTGGAACAGTCTGGAAATTTATACCAATTGTCAAATTGAAGGATTGATATTCTTATGTTGATATCTGTTGCATCTGACAGCACAATTGTTCTTACTAAAAATATACAGATAATTTTGTGCTGTATTTTCAAGAGTAAATTTTATGAGAGATTGAAATTAAGTTATATACATAAATAAGGAGAATTAAGTTGAGTTTAAGTAATCCATATTAATTATATCTTAAATCTCATTCATTTCAATAGATCTACTCTATGGTTGATGTGATCTATCTCTAGCCATTAACAGATACATTGTCATAGCCAATTAATTAATTGTTAATAGACCTGTTGTGATTAGCTCCACCTACAAATCATTTAAGAAAGGAAGCAACCAAAAGTCAAGAAAAGGGGTGAACAAACCTAAACACAATTTTCCTCATCATGTACCTATTAACTAACATCCAAGTAAGTATCATGCAAACAAAAGCAGTCAAAGAAAAAAAAAACCCAGCCAAAATGTAGTCAAAGAAGGAAGAGTTCCTCAGTCAAGGCTAGTAAAATAAGCTACCACATACTGAGTAAACTTCATTCCCTTATGCATTAGTGTTATTAAGCTTGGTAGTTAAAATGAAGAAAACGTGAAAGCAATCTACAGACAATAACAGCAACAACAGCAACAACAACAACAACAACAACAACAACAACAACAACGATAATAATGATAATAATGATAATAATGATAATAATGATAATAATGGGTTACGGATATTTTATGCTTTTTGCACTTCATATTTGATACCAAAAACACATCTTTTGCTCCTTGTTGAAAAGAGAGGCTGTTAACAGATAGTATTTTAAACTGTGATCTAGTGTCCAAACAATACATTAAATAGGTTTTGCAAACTATAGAGTTGTGATCATTACTAATAGAACTGAATGATGCTACTTGTAAAACTGATCAACCCTGTTCTACACCACAGTCAAAATGCCATTAATTATTTTTGGGTAACAAAAATAGTAACATTTGTAAATATGAAAACTTAATCTTTTCCTTTAAAAACAAAAACAAAAAAAACCCCAAATAGTTCTGGAGAGATAGTGTGCCACAAGTTAGTGTAAAAAATTTAGAGCAGAATTTACAATTGGAAGTTTAAGTGCAATGCCATTAACAGATATCTGTCTTTCAAATTGTGGATGGTTTTGTACAGTCAGAAATGTCCATGATGTCCCCTATCAATGGACACTTTTTTCAGAAATAAGTCTTATGCCACCTTGTTCGGATACCATTGTTGATTACTCTATAGATTTTGTTAACCCTGATGTATATCTGAGAGAGAATCTATCTATCTATCTATCTATCTATCTATCTATCTATCTATCTATCTATCTATCTATCTATCTATCTAATCTCTATAATAGTCTATCTGAGCAAACAACTCTGGGTGTCTCACAATTAAGAGACATAGTTAAAATCTTAAAAGCCTTTTAAAACAATAAAAACCATTAAAACAATAAAAAAATGTTATAACATCTAATTCAAGCAAGAAAGATATTTGGCCTGTTAACAATAAAGCCAGGAGGTGGGGCCCTTGGCATATGTAGTGCTCCATGCTCAAGAACATAGCCAGGTCTTCAAAGCTTTATGGAAGACTAACAGAATTGGAGCCACTTTAATGTCTGAAGGGAGGGTGTTCCATAAAGCAGGGACTGCTGCAGAAAAAAGCTTGTTTTCTAGTCCCTGTCAATCAACATTCAAACATCTAATACACAAGTGGCCGAACTAGCAGCTGAGAGAGCCCTGTGCTCTTCCCTGGGTTCAATGGGCTCAAGCTCTTTCCAGATTGATTTGCAAGATGTAGCCTACATTGTCTCCAAGACTCTACTCTAAGGCTGGAGTCCAACATGAAGCAAATGTGACTGATTTTATCTGCCAGATGTGCAGCATATTCTTCAAAATGCCTCTTGAGGTAGACTTATTCTCTTTTAGGCGGGACCGAGTCACTGAAACAGGCTATCAGCAGGTGCAATAAGGGAGGAGAAATAATTACATTTCACCACCCTAAACGCCATGAGATAGGCCTTAATAGCAGCTTTAGCTCGTGTTTGGTCATCTTTACTTCCTGTCTTTCACCAGCAATCTTCGAGGCATAGAAAGGCCGCCCAAGCACAATCCAGTCTAAAGTTGTTGCCACTATTATTCTATTCAGCCTCCAAGGCTTCAACAAAGCTCCATAAGCTTTCTGGAATAACCTCAAGTTCCCTCTAGAACCCAGTCAGGTCCATTAGTGGCCTGAGGCAATCCAATCCAATAAGGCCAGCCTTCCTGCAGAGAGAGGTTGAAAAGAGGGTGGGGGGGGATTTAAGGCTCAGTAGTGTTCTAAAAGTAGAAGTAAATCATTGTCTTCCAGATTGGTACACAGCTGTCCTAATGAGTGAGAAAAAGACAAATATTTTGCATTAAGAGACAGATACATCTAGGAAGTAATTCCCAGCATATCACTTGAATTCTGTGTTACCTACAAAATACGTCTTGTTTGTCAGTATGCATACTGAATACGGCATCATGTTTTAGGTTTCTCTTGGATGTTTTATATGTTTTTATTGAGGAGAAGCAGGTCTCCTCTGTAGATCGTTGGAACAGTCCATGCTAAAATACATTTGACTCCTTATCAATCATGGAAGCAGAGTTTTACCTGCTTTTGTCCCGACAGGTTAAAAAAAAAATCTTTACATTTGGAAACCTAGCTGTAGCTCTCTAAATTTCATATGTGAGGTGATTTTTAAGCAGAGGAAAGCTTAAATGATTGGGGAGAGCAATAAACTGAATGAAACAATTAAATCTTGGCATACAACTATAATTGGGTTATATAATTAAATCTTGACATGACCATGATTGGAACTTTCATTGGGCAGTGATGCAGTCGTTAAAAGATTTGTGACTGCTTTTACAACTTTTGCCAGAGTCGTTAAACAAATCACACTACCATTAAAGCAAATCAGGCTTCCCCCTTGACTTTGCAATCACATGACATCAGGATGCTGCAACTCATAAATTGCATTCTGATTGCTAAGCAACTAAATTTTGATTATAGGACTGCGGGGAATGTTGCAGCAGTAGTAAATAAGAAGTCTGGTCATAAGTCATTTTTTTTCAGCTCAGTCATAACTTCAAACAGTTGTAAAACAAATGATCGTAGGTCGAGGATTACTTGTAGTCTCAAATATTACGTACATTATCATGTTCAGCCTCAGGATGAACCGTAGATCTCTCTTCAGGCTTGGCAACTGGCTCATATTTATGACAGTTGCAGTGGGTTAGGTTCATGTGATCACTTTTGCGTCCTTCTGATAAGCAGTCAATGGGGAAGCCAGATTCACTTAACAACCATGTTAGTAACTTAACCACAGTGATTTACTTAACAACTCTGGCAAGGAAGGTCATACAGTGGGGCAAAATTAACTTAATAAATGTCTTAATAACAGAATTTTTGAGCTCAGTTGTGGTTGTAAGTCAAGGACTACTTGTAATAGAAATTGTGGTTGTAAATCGAGGACTACTGGTAATAGAAATGCAAGGATATACAGATAGTTCATTTAGTGACTGTTCAAAGTTACAACAGCACTGAAAAAAGTGACTCATGACCATTTTTCAGTTAACTAACTTTGCAGCATCCCCATCATCATGTAATCAAAATTCAGATGATTTGCAGCTGATTCATATTTATGACTGTTGCTGTGTCCCAGGGTCATGGGATCACCTTTTGTGACTTTCTCAAAAGCAAAGGCAACGGGGAAGCCAGATTCACTTCATAGCTGGGTTACTGATTTATCAACTGCAGTGACTCTGGTCCGTGGTCGTGTCTCATCTGTGTGTCTCACACAGCCAACCCCCCAGCCAATCAGAACACAGCCAAGCCCCCACCCAATCAAGTCACACCCTCACGAGCAGTTAAAAGGAAGAAGCAGCTTGACTCTGGTAAGAAAGGTTGTAAAGTGGTGAGGAAACTCACTTAAGAAATTATTCAACAACATAAATTTTGGAGTCAGCTGTAGTCATAAGTTGAGGAATGACACTTTCATTCCAGTGGGGGTGTGAATTGATTGGTTGGGGGTTTGGCTGTGTTCTGATTGGCTGGGGGTGTGTTCTGTTCGGGTGGGGGCTTGGTTGTGCTCAGGTTAGTCTTAGTTGCTGGGGGATTTGAGCTGGTGAGCTGTGATCCTGTAGTTTGGCTTCGTGTTCGTGGTCGTGCCACATCTCCATGGTGGGTGTCAGTTTGCTTCTTGTATGGGTCAGAGGGGTTTGAAGNATCAAGTCACACCCTCACTAGCAGTTAAAAGGAAGAAGCAGCTGCAAGCTCACATTACTCTGAGAAGCACAAAGCCGAACACACAAGCCTGAAGATGACGAATTAGATTTTGTCAAAACGTCGCCAAGATACTTCCAATTTTACGTGGGAGAAAACCCGAATAACCAAAGATCCATATATATGTGTGTGTGTGTGTGTGTTTGTGTGTATGTTCATTTGTAGATTTTCACAGGTACAGGTATGCAGGTCTTGGCGTGTTCAGGTCTTTTCCATGTAAGATTGAGAGTATCTTGGTGACGTTTCGACAAGGTCCCACTCGCCATCTTCAGGCTGGTGCTTTCGGCTTCGTGCTTGTGCAAGCAAAGTGTGATCTGAGCTGCCGTCTCTCTATAAATACTGGTGAGGAGGTTGGCTGTGTTGTCATTTCTTGATGTTTGCAGATTGGCTGGCTTTTTCATAAGAACATGTGTGGCTGAGGTATTGGCTCTGTGTCTATCAGCCTCCTGTGTTGGAGATATTGAATTCAGAAGGTCATCACATAGCCCATTACCCAGGTCATTACAACACAGGAGACTGATAGACACACAGCCAATACCTCAGCCACACATGTTCTTACGAAAAAGCCAGCCAATCCGCAAATATCAACTCCATCAACTAATCAAGAAATGACAACACAGCCAACCTCCCCACCAGTATTTATAGAGAGATGGCAACTCAGATCACGCTTTGCTTGCACAAGCACGAAGCCAAAAGCACGAAGCCAAAAGCACCAGTCTGAAGATGGCGAGTGGGACCTCGTTGAAAAGTCGCCAAGATACTCTCAATCTTACATGGGAAAAGACTCGAACACACCAAAGCATATGATTATATATATGGTGTTTTGATAAGTTCAGTCTCAGGCAGAAAAGTTTCCCCTGCATGATGAGAAGAAAATGTGAAAGAGAACTATGCAAGAAATATGTCATTTTGCAGTTGTGATTCAAAAACCTCTTAATTTTTTTAAAAAATGATCATTATTCATATTTTAACTGATCTGGAAGTATTATACAATTTGAAATGCAGATTTCATTGTGTTACAGCTACGATTTGTACAGTATCTTTTTCTCAGTCAGATGATAATTTTAACCTTTTGTCATTTAAGATTATGAGAAAGGTGGTGTTTTACATGTGAGAGACTTTGAAAAAAAAGCCAAACAAGGTAAAATGAGTTTGACTTTATCTAGATTCCTTCTAGTTATTTTACTATTAATTTGAAATACCTCACTTTTTAAAATTTGGCTAACTTGTGTTTATAGATTTTTTAATCACTTAACTGTCATGTTTAGTATACTTAAACTTGAAACAGCAATATCATTATTCGTAAGAGATAAGACAGTTTAATGATCTCACTGAATAAAAGAAATAATTGAAAAAAGTGTGCTGAAATGAAAGAAAACAAAGGTACTGATAGGTATCATAAATTCAACAATATTTGCCATCTGACAGGGTCACATTTCATCTTTGTATGTATTAACATGTTTACAAACACATATCAACAGTATTAATACCCTTTTTATGTTAAGTGAGGAGTAAATGATCTGTGTATAGTTTAAATAGACAGTAATATGTCATCAAGAAAAAGGAATTGGAAACAGCCTATGGTTACATAACTCTAGCTACATTCATTAGTACATTTGAACTCTTCCTGAGATGCCCCAACCCAGCATTTGAAATCCATTTATCCAGTGGCTAGAAAATATAGGAAAAACAAGTAACCCAAAGCATAGCTCATTCCAGATCCTTCAGCCATGATGAGCAGTAAACCAGTATTAAGCAAAGAGTTTCTGTAGTAATGATTGTGTATGTTTATTTTTCAGCAGCTATTCTAATTTTATTGAATATTCTTCTCATTTTTTTCATTTAGTTTGTGATAATCTGGATAACTATAGCTCTGCCAGCCCCTTTTTATGTATGGATCTCAGTTACATTACAGCTTTATTAAAAGAAGGCTTTGGATTTGGAGACAGCACAGTTTTACAGGTAAGTAAATATTGCAGGAATCCAACCTAGTGTTTCATCCCATGAAAGTATGGTGAATTTTTTAAAAACAACATTATTGTAATAGGATTGTTGGACTATTGGTCAAAATAAACAGAAGTTATATTTTGTATCACATTCACTCTGCTAGAATATAAACTTAATAACCGTTATCTTTAATACCATGTTTCTCATAAAAAAAGGCCGGGTCTTATTTTTTTTTTGAGCCCCGAAATACGGCTAGGATATCTTTTCAAGGATGACTTAATTTCTTCCCCCACACACACCCCAACCTAGAGCGCCCCATGTGAACTTACCTCTCCACAAAGCTGCTTCTTTTTTTTTTTTTATAAAGAAT